>JAYMSP010001200.1:0-34948 GCA_036897095.1 Plantago elongata
ACATATGCAAGAGGCATACAATTTTCTCGCATAACATGTGTCTACGTGGAAAATAGACATGACAATTGTGGCACATACTCTTAAAATTCGTAAAAAGATTTCGGTTTACGAATTGTGCGACCTCTGGACCACCATGCCCATCATAAACTCCTACAAATGTCCCTTGAGGACCAGTCTCGCTACAGCTCATCAACCCTGACTCAAGTTGGCACTCATCTTCCATAAGATCATTTGCCTGAACGGTTGCCATAGAGAACTCCCCAAAACGATGGCGACCGAAATCATTGTCCCACAAGAGCGGATCCCTGTTAGCAAGTTCAGGTTCAGGTCCTGCATTGCGACGATTGGTTTTAGGCCTCAAACAAGCGAAAATCTTGTTCCACTTCGAACCCGCCATTTCTTCACACAACAACATGATAAAAAAGAATCTGTCAATCTCAATTGGCAAATAATTCTGAGTACATTCTTTCCCCAGTTCAATCAAATTCAACCGCACGCTTCAACAATTCTCTAATAATTACGAACATAATCAAATCGAAACGAAGAAAAAGAGAAGGAATTACCTAAGCCCTGAGCCTTGAAATGACGAGAAGAAGCTCAGTTGAAGATCGGTCAAATCTAATAACGAACAAAAACTATTTATAGATGGAGAGAGAGTGAGTAAATGTAACTGCTTTGGTATTTCAAAATGAGAGGGAGAGAGAGTAGTAAATGTGGTATTTATAGATGGTAATCTTAGACGGTTATCTCAGATCAAGAAAAGAGAAATAGAAAAACTATTTATATTATTAGTCAAGTTATTGATACGTGATCCGTGATATGTGATATGTGTTCGTTAATATCATAGCACTCTCAATCACCACTTATTAATATATATATAATTAGAAATTGTATGGTTGTATCAGTAATTAATTCGATTATTAATACTATTATTTCGAATTGACAACTGACCCCTGTTTCGATACGTGCGGGTATTTTAATTGTTATTTTGACTGTTAACAGCAGATTAAAATTCAAAAATTAATGACCGGTCGTATCCGCCAGTTAATTACGGGTAGCGTTGAATTACTAATTGATATTATAATAATAAAATATAATATGCCCATGAGGTTGATCTGCCCGGTATGGTTTTAGGGACTTGTCGACTTGCTATCTGCGTATAATTTTCTGGACAATTATATCATGAGCGACAATTTATTCATAAGGTTTGGCAATCAACCCAAGTCTAGAGTCAGTATGATGCTAAGTTTGGTCGGGAGAAGCTCTTCCCGTAGTTGTGTGTATATCAAATACATAATAGGGTATCTATGTGCTCTTAGACGGCCCCCAATGAGGCGCCGTCGGCACGGCACCGTGCGCGGCGCTGCGCCATAGGCGCCCCAATGGGGGCTGACGCCGCGCCAATAGGCGCGGCGTGTGGCACGGGCGCTTGACACGGTGCGACAACATTTTTTTTTTTGCTTTTTTTCGTTTTTTTCGGTTTTCGGTTTTTATCCGTTTTCGAACGATAATATCTCCAAAAATACTTAATAAAAAAATATAAAAAAATCACCAACGGATACGTTTTTTCACGATCTACAAGATGAGACCAATTTTGAAATTTTTTGATTCCGTAGTTTGTCGTATTTGTATTTTTTTTTACCTTTTGGATTGTTTGCTTTGTGTTTTTTTCTTTTTGTACTTTGTACAAGTGAATTTGAGTTTTTCAATATGAATTTGAATTTTGAATTATGTTTGATTTTGAATTTAAAAAAAAAATTGACGTGGCGACGACGACGCGCCGTCCCCCGTCACCATTGAAGGTGGTCTTACTTGCTTGAAGCCAATTAATTACCAATTTGGAACGTAATTATATGCTTATGTGGCGCGGTTGCCTGTTATGTTTCTATTGTGTTAAAATGAATATTATCTGAAAATAAATGGAATTAACTGGATACTAATAAATTATTATTTTTACCAACTGTTGCTCCTTGTTATGATTGCTGTTGGGCGGATTTTTCGGGAATCTTACAATTATTCTTGCGTAAAAGTAAATAGTATTGTCCGTTTATCAGGATTACGAAGTTGCGTAGCGTACCAGTTCATTCAAGATGAGTGATCTCAGGCTTTCGGCATCCGGCCCTGGAAAAGTTGTTACCTTTCAAAGTTTTTAATTCACATGTTCCCGCTTATTTGCCTGCCTGCCTAACTCTGACTTCGACTACGCGACGAAGTCCCGACTGACCCCGACACAAAGACTAATTATGATTACTGACTATATGACTGTTATTGAATCAATTAATCTGTATTCTGATTATAACTTGTTTCTGACCTGATGCTATTCTATTTCAGTTACCTCTTGAAATTCCATCCTGATAATGTCTTGCTGTTCCACATGATTGCATTGCATGAAAAATGATTTCAAAAGCAACCACACATTTTTTGAAAAACTTGGAAAACCGGCCCGGTCGACTTGTTCGACAAATTTTATAAAGCGGTCTGCATCGCTATTCTTTCGGGTTCCTGCTTGCCTGTTCGGACTATTCAAACGGTCATATATGTGTGTTGCGATGGGTCGTGACTATCATAACGCAACTCCCGCGCGGTCACGCCGCTACTCGTTTATTTGACCGATACATGATCCGTTCGGTCCAGCCCAAGACATTTATTGTTTCAGTACTGTGAATCTAGCACCTTTCATGTGCTGTGATCCTGCCTGCCTGTTAACAGTTTCCCCATTTTAAAAATTTGCCTGATCAATCTGTTGTGGTGGTTCGCTATCTTTTGCATTCATGCATTTTGATACCTGCTTGACTATCCTCACTAAGTCGGTTTGACTTACGCTCTTCCTGTTTTATTTTGATTTCTCAGCACTAGAGCACGAAGTGAGATCGGTGTAGACAGACTGACACTAGGTCTTGCTATTTCGCTGCTGATCTTATAGACGTATGAAATAACTATAGACTTGTAAATTATATTTGGGGTCTGTAATAATTATTATTTTAATATCTAGTATTTAGTTGTTCGGTGGAATGTTTGACGTCCGAACTCGATCCGGGCCGCTACATAAATATTGACTAAAAATCTATTAAAAACATTATTAGGAGGTGAATGTATTGTTGATATGTATACAAGCTAACTGACAGATAATGTACAATAACGCCAGTTGTGAGTACAAGTGATATCTCACAATATCATGTTGGGATGTACAAGCTTTGATTCGGATTGTACAACTGCAATTTAGTTTTTGATGAATAATAGAAAAGGTCTTCCAGTTTGAAAATAGGAAAACACACCAACCTGATTTATGTAACTCCTTATGAAGAGTCGGAAGTAAAAGGAAGGGAGGAGCTGGAAGTCCGTCGCCGTGAGGACCAATGTTTGTGGTCCATCGTCTAAGAATGAAAGAAGGCAATTCATATTTGCTCATATAGGTCGGGTCTATAAGTAAGTTTGATTGTTTTACAATAATTTTATGTACATTCAAGAATATAAATCAAATTCTTCTACTGCGAATACATCCAATAGTATAACACTTCCTATAAGAAATGGGAAAGTAATCTGGGTAAGCTTAAGATAACCTTTTAATCTCTTATATCGTAGACAATTCTTTTAGCTACAATATGCTGCAGGCCATTGCACCCTTACCCTCCTCCTCCTCCTCCTTCTTCTTCTGCTTTGGTGGCTGCAGAACAATCTTAATTGCTGCATCGAAGACAGCTTTCGCATTATGCAGTAGAAGACAACATTAGAAGATAGGTGCTGCTCCAGGATGGTCAGAAAAGAACTGTTCATAATCTCGTAGATCTGGAAAGAAAAGGTATAATGTTGATTCAGACAACATAATGGTGTGGGGTTGCATGTTATCCCATCAATAAGGATGAATAGTAAGCATAAACAGAACAGAGTTTGATTCAAGAGTACCCTTACCTACCCTTGCAACATCAGTACACACCTAACCTTGAGAACAAAAGAATGTAGAAAAGCAGAGTGAAGGATAAAAATTGTTGTGGAAAAGGAAGGTTAAAACTGAGTGATTCGACAAATACAATTGAGAAAGAACAGAACCTATTTATGACAGCGGCCAGGGCTATCGTATACATAATAATGGCTTCAAAGATTTCCCAGACTGTCATAGCTCAGATAAAGAGAATGAAGATAACTCGAATACAACAAGTTTTAAACCACTGCTAGTTAAGAACACAGAGAAAATGGAAGCACATAATATGATCTTCCAAGTTCCAACAGTAGATATCCATGTTCAAATAATATCATCAGAGCTAGGTGAATAAGGGATGAAAGTTATCGAACATGTTGGAGCGCTAGCAAATGTTGATAGCAGCTCTGTGCCTTCATCCTGTGGCCTTGCACTATAACAGAATCTCTTCAGGTTCCTGGCATTTTCCAACAGAAATTTTGCAAGATTGACAGTTAGCGTCTTATCGAAGCTTTTTAAACTCTATTTCCTCCAGCATAGATATAATGCAAGATGGTACCAGCTCCAGTGCGCCATCATAATCATAATCCTGCCAAGTTTCCTGGCAAAATATAGATACAGTCAGAAAGTACATTGTGCAGCAAAATAATAGATACAGTCAGAAAATCAGATAACATTAAGAGATGCAAAGTAAAGTACTGATGAAACTTACAAAATTTATAACAAGAGTTCTCAGAGATGGCGCCGAGTGGAGTAACTCGAGTAATGTCTTTGGGCTAACAGAAGGGCCTTCATCTCCGGCATAATCTTCAAACTCGTAATCTTCAGGAAGTTCATGATGATCAGCAGACAGAACAAACCGTCGCAAATCATCACACACTGGAAGAGGAGATCCTTGTTCTGATCCCACGATAGCCTATAATTAATAAAATCGAGAGTAAGCAGACATATACAACATGCTTATACTAATCCAGAAAATATTATGGTAAAGAAACCATAATATTTATTACTTGACTATGAAAATTGAAATAATAAGCACCTCCATTTGAAAATTGAGCGCAGCACATACCTTGTACATGTATAGCGATAACTCCAACTCCTCCACAGTCGATGAGAAATCTTTGAGTAGACTTCTAAGACGTAATCCACTGCATAGCTTTCTTTCCTGATTTTCATAATCATCAAGATTTTCTAGTATCGCAGAAGTGATTGCTGAGTCGTATAGACATATGTTTTCCAGTCTATTAGTCGTATGAAACTCCTCAAGCCTTGTGCAAAAAATAGTGATTCTGTAGCTATCATCATCTTCAGCATCAAATTTGGCATGTGACATGAATCTTCTTAATTTCCAAGCATATATATCCACACAATCAACTAACCATTTGCAACTAACAAGTGTCATTTCTTGTAACACCGGGAAAGTGAAACTCACTGTGTCGTTTTCATAATTCTCATTCTGAACTCTGACATTGCAGAGATACAGATCCGTAATATTCGCAAAATGATTGTCTTCAGGAACTGTAAAAGTGTGCAAGTCCAGCCTCAGTATCCGCAACGAATCACCATTAAGAAGGCTGCTGGACAACACATAGCCATCCTTCCAGATATACAAATCCAAGATCTCAATATAACTGTTGTAGTTGAATAGACTCAGTACCCATGAATCCAAATGATATAACTCATAATCATGACAAAGTACTAAGCGGACCAGCCTAGCATTTCGTACATGAAAAAGTATCCTGTCTATAAACTCGGCAAATGTTGCTTCCCTTGTTACCCATGGTCTTATTCTTCGTTCTGCATCCACAATGTCAATATTGTAACTCAAGGTCCATCTGCGTCTCCAAGCTTTAGACAAGACACTTGTCCGCACAGCTTCACTTGTACCCAATTCTGATACAATGCGACTAATAATTTCCTCAGGTAATGTATTTATGCGATCCACCTCCGCATTCACCTCCATATATGATTAGTTTTCTGGAATCACAAAAGTTTCCGAACAAACCTGAAATTTTACAAAAATACATAGCAGACTTCTTATCATAAGGATTCATAAAGCACAACCAAGTGAAGAAAACTAAATGTGGTATCTATATCATGATACTTATAAGGACAATGAAAAGTAAAGTCGAAAATTCATATATAATTGCGCTATATACCGCTGCATTTCTTAAGGATGAAGCTCCAGAAAAGTGTGTTTCTTGCGCCTGATAGTGCATCAATTTATAGTATCAATGAACACAGCCCTACGGAGAAGTTCTTCATAAGGAACAGTAACAATGTTTTGAAACGTAGAGATATAACTCCTGATGTGAAATGAAAAGTTGTATTCATTTGGAACAGTCACAATGTTTCTACTGTCATAGGTGAAGTACACTGTACCTTGAGAGTTCATTTCCCCTGAAATATGTCAAATAACTCTCAACCATTTATCCATGAAACAACTTTTATATCATATTCTTATTCTTACAGTAATTTGTAAAACAGATTCTTTGTAAATTACATAAAACAACTCTTGATAATCACATAACTAGTCCATACCCAAGGGACTAAATTACAAAAAGTTACCATCCAATTTCTAAGCCTAATTATGTGCCCAACTTTGTATGTGTCTAGTGAAAAAACTTTAGTTATAAATTTGTAATCAACAACCTCCCCACTTATTAAGCCCAATCATGTGTTTTGAATTGGCCGAAATTGACATACGAGATGTTCTCCAATCTAAGTTTTACCTTTCCTTAAATTTTGATATAATCTAAAAGTATACGATAAAATATTTTAAAAGTCTATTTCTATTCTATAAATAACTTTTTTAAGAAACCGATCATCAATAATCTTATTCATATAAAAATATATTTTAACAATATACATATTTTAACTGAAACATCAATTATTTCATTTAAAATTTAGGTATGTAACTTATTTAAATGTCCCTCTAGGCTCTAGATTAGAGTTGTAAATTAGTCGCGTCTCAGGAAAAACTCAAACTCCTTTATAATAGGGCTGATTTGTATAGAATTTGAATGGACATTTGGATGGATTTTAGTGAAATTGTGTTTGGAATTAAATTGAAAAACTCAAACTCCTTTATAATAGGGGTTGATTTGTATAGAATTTGAATGGACATTTGGATAAATTTTGATAAAATTGTATTTGGAATTAAATTGAAATGGATGTATTTAAATTGTATTTTAGTCTGAATCAATGTTATAAGTCAAATGTGCCGATTACAACGTGATATTTTAACCATGTCCTTCTGAGTCTAGAAATTTCTCCAAAGTAGTAAAGAAAATATTGAGAATTGAAATCATACGACAACATTTGTTTATACTTTTTCTTATTTTTTATTACAATTGTTTCCAAATACATACTTTGTGAAGTTAATTATTAAAAAAAACAAAATCTATCGCCAATCGGTGTCAAGGCTCACTTCCCAAAGCCCACATTGCTCTTTTCCACACGTTTACACCAATCAGATTCCATAGCCCCATCCCAAAAAAGAACCAGAAAAAATAGTCCAAATCCAATATGTGCTCAGAAATTCTCCGTTTATAACCAATCCAATCCAAATATTCAAAATTATCGTATTTCTTATCTCATCATTTTTCAGTAGAAAGAAAAACTATTTCAACTGTTTTCTCGAATTCCAAGAATTCCAATGGCGAAGACCATCGTCGACTCCGATTACATCCGCGATGTCGAGAAAGCTCGCCGTGAGCTGCGCGCTCTCATCTCCAATAAGAATTGTGCTCCGATTATGCTTCGTCTCGCGTAATTATTCCTTTTCCTTTCCATGTCTATATGCATCACGAGTTTGCTTTATAGTTTATACTCATCGATCGATTGATTTGACTTTGTTTATGTTGTTTCTGTAAATCTGTTGTTATTTCAGCTGGCATGATGCTGGAACGTATGACGTGAACACGAAGACAGGAGGTCCGAACGGTTCGATTCGGAATGAGGAGGAGCTCACTCACGGTGCTAACAACGGATTGAAAATCGCACTTGAGTTTTGCGGTTTGTTTTCGCTTCTTGAAGTTTCTGCATAGCTTTAATAGTGACTGTGTGTTCGCATAGGCGTTTTGATTGTTGTATATGATTGATTGATTTTAACTGACTGTGTATTGTTTAGAGTTGCAGTAATTTTTCGATGGATATACTTACTGTAGCTTAGAAATTGTTTGTCAAGTATTTGGAGTTATTTGAATATGTAGTGCTGTTTTGCAGTGGTAGTAGCTTCGATTACTGTGTCGGTGTGTCTTTCGTATGGAATATTTGTTCGAATGAAACATGTCTGCCCAACTGTATTTCGTGAACTTGTTGTTCAGTGGCATATTTCAGTCAGTATGAAATGTTCAGTTAGAAGTTGTGAGTTGTAGTCTCTTATAGTGTAGAATAATTGTATGTGCATCACATGATGACATGTTTTTAGGCTGGTTGTTTTGGACTAACATGATTTTGGTAAGAACATAAGTGATACTAGTTGCTTTTATGTTTTGGTAGTAAGGTAGTTTTAATTTGCTTGTTAGTTCTCCGGAAAAAAAAAATTATGATATTTACATCTGATAGATTAGTGAGTATTTGTATGCAAACGGTTAATGTAATTTTGGCTCCTCTAGATATAATTTCTTGTTAAGCAACTGTTGAGGCAGGATTCATAGGAATTAGGATCGTAATTTGTACTTGATATTAGGGTCGAGTGTTACTTTTTTGACTTTGGATTATGTTTACATGCAGAACAAGTGAAGTCTAAATGTGCAAAAATCTCATATGCTGATCTGTACCAGGTAACATTTCCTATCATGAAAAATTCTATTAGCTGATGTACTACTTTAGTACTCTGTCAGATTTCAAAGGTCCTGTAAATAGGAATATTTTTTTTTTATGGCGGTCGAACTTATTCTCTACTCACTTTGACAAAAAAACTTGCTTTAGACTGTCAAACAGGTAGACACACCTTAAAGCATTAGGAATAAATAATTATATTACCGCCTGCCCAAGTGCTAGGTTCATTCCTCTCTCTTTCATACATATCATGAATTTGATATGTGAATGGATAATTGTGGTAATGGCATTGAGTGTCAGGATATAATGGATTAAGTACTCAACGCGGAGTGGAATTAGTTAAAATTTGATGTAGAAATCAAATTAATAGTTATAACTTTCTTCTAGAATACTCTTGACTTTTCTATAGGTATCTAGTACCATGTTTGTGTTATAGCAATAAATCTCCAGTTTTGTTTCAGCTAATTTCTGAATACCTTTGGCTTGTTTCATTCTATGTCCATAGAACTTGTATTTATCAACATAAAAAATCAAAGGACATATAGTACTTGCTGCATTTTGTTTTGTGCTAAGAAAACGACTTGGCCAATAGCTTGCAGGTGTGGTTGCAGTTGAGGTGACAGGAGGACCGACAATTAGTTTTGCTCCTGGTAGAAAGGTACCGTGCATATGAAGTAATACTCATATATGCCAAATGCCAATCCTCTCAATTCTTTCATAATAAACCATTATGCTGGATACAAATTGTTTCTTCCAGGATTCAAAGATTTCCCCGAGGGAGGGTCGGCTGCCAGATGCTAAGAAAGGTCCATTTCTACATGATATCGTAGGAGTTGTAGTTTTATATCTCATGATATTACAATCTCCCTTGCCCTCCATCCAGAATAAGTTGTCCCTGGGCAATCCCATTGGAGTTGTCTCAGTTTAGTTCTTAACATTTTAGGATTTAGGAAAGATCATATAATTTTATATTATCCTATAACAACCAAAAATTAACTTCTAACCTACCCAGCTAATATAACATCTAAACATAGTACAAGTTCCTCCCTCAGTATACCACACACAGTATAAGGGTGAAAGACCAATCAAACCATCTTTTAAAGGAAGAAATGTTGCAGCTGAGAAGCATTACCTTTTATAAGAATAATTTATATTCACAAATCAGATTATTAAATTTCATTTGCTGTTGATGATATAGTGCCTTGACTGTTTTTTTTTCCTCTGAGCAACAATATAGATATATGTAGAAGTTAATGTTAAATAATAAGTTTATTCCATTTTGAGTACATGCTCATGATCTCGCAATAATGTGCTTTAATTTGATAAGTTGGTTAATTCTGATACTTTGGAGGAAGCTACATGCTAACAGTTATTTGGCAATGTTGTATCAGTAATCCATATATTCTTTACAAGTCATTATAAAGTTCAACATGTATAATGTTGGTAACAATAAATGCTAGGGGCCCCGCATCTCAAGGATATTTTCTACCGCATGGGATTATCTGATAAAGATATTGTTGCCCTGTCGGGTGGCCATACCCTGGTAAGTTTCCACTGCAATTTCTTGAATTCCGAAAAATGTTGTTACCCTAGGTGTTTCAAAATGAGTTCATCTGTTCAAAGCTTTAAACTGGAAATATGGAGGATCCCGACTTATGATATGCTTTGGTTAAAATTGTTTTGTAGGGAAGAGCGCATCCTGAAAGATCAGGCTTTGAAGGCCCATGGACTGCAGAGCCATTAAAATTTGATAATTCATACTTTGTGTAAGATTTATGTTTGTGTATCATTATGTATGAATTCTCTTCTTATATGTAAATTGCCTTTTGTTTATTATCCAACTAGTGAACTACTCCAAGGGGAAAGTGAGGGCTTGCTGAAACTCCCATCTGACTTGGCCTTGTTGGATGATCCTGATTTCCGGTGTTATGTTGAGCTCTATGCGAAGGTATACTACATGGATCTCAACATCTGATTTCATGATCTTTTATTTGTTGTTCATACTTTGCTCGAAATCTATTTGTATTTTATGAAGGACCTGACAATCACTTCAGCTAAATATTCTAATTTTCTTCTTGGGAAAGAAGTAATCAAATCTGAGCAAGTGTAAACAACTTCATTGAACTCATAATAACTACACTAGTAATATTGTACTTCGGGGTGAGAACTTAATTGATTCATTAATATTTTGTCATCAACTATAAAATGCCCATTCCCCTCACAAATAGAAGTAAAGAAAAGATGGCTGGAACTATCGAGACAGAGATTGCGAGGCCAGAAAAGCTAGCTTCTTGTGCTTCCCCAGAACGATAAATGTCTGTTTTTTTCTTTCTTATCTACCTTGTGGACTGGAAAAAGTCCATGAATGACTGACAGTAGAATTCCTGGGTCCTTGATTTCCTGAGAAGAATTCCTGAGCCCCGACATGTGACTGTCCGTATATGGAAGTCAGCAATGAAGTTGTACAACTGCTATGGTGTTTAAAGAACTTGTAATTATGAATATGATATGATTTATTGGGTTACGACTATTTGCCAACATGCTGGTTCTGTTTCTGCCTGACAATGTAGTTTAGGCTAGCATAACCTGTGTTGTTTCTGAAATTGTGTTTTATTCACATTGTCAGCCAAAGTGAATTGTCATAAAGCAGAGGTGCTTCTTCTGATATAGGCACTTCACTGGCATTTATCCACAACAAATACATATAAACCTTAATTTTATATGTGGAGTCATATGTTTGACTTACGGCTGCAAATAAGGTTGCTGAGCCATTTACTGGAAGTAAGACATTATCTGCAGGTTTGAAAAGTGAAGCATCAACTTGGGTCCTTGGTTTATAGATTTTGTAAATTGTATCAGTTTTAGGTAATCCATTGGAATTAGTAAGTCCTTGATTCCTTAATTTAAAGCTGCTGCTGAAGATAAATAGTTGCCGATATGTCATTATCACAATTGAATAAGAGCTTTCACTTGAAATCACACTAGTTGGTTCGGACTTCTTATTGTGCTTGCTGTTTATGTCACATGGTTGGAGATATCCTGTGTTACATGCCTGCTTGGACATTAAATGTTTACTGTGTTCTACTGATGCTCTTGTGGAATGTAGTTGTCAAGGTTAAGATCATCTAATCAGCTGCTATTGTGTTACTATGGATTCCCAAAAATCTTCTCAATAAGACTGTAGTCAATACTCCTGCAATCTTCTAATCTTGAATTAATGCCTCACAAGATTTATACCATTGAATTGTCGTTCTTCATATTCCACATAGGTGCAGATGAAGGATAAGAAGTAAATTCTTTGGTTGATTGTAGGGAACCACCTCCTGAATGTTAATGAAACTTTGGTGAATGAATTCAAAGTATTTTAGACGGCTGTTTGACACATCTATATCTGTCAGTGCATATTGTATGAGCCCTTTGAGAACTTAATTCTTGCCACTTAGTAGGACCTTGAACTTGGTTTTTATGCTAGAAAACATGTTTACTTGAATGTATCAAAACATTCTTCAATATGTATCACGCTTATATACTTCAGCTCGTGACTCATCTTCATTTTACTTAATTATTTGTTTGTAGAGAAAGTGAACAGACAGCTATAATTTTCACCAATCTTTGAAGTGGTGAGAAAATTTCTTGATGAGACTGTCAAGCTTCATTACTTTTCTTTTGATATCTATTTTTCCTGATAACTTCAGAATTGAGAATTCAGTATAAGGTAAGAGAGAAGTCCATGTGCGAGTAGTTAGGAGGAAACCTTATTTTCTTGATTGCCGATTGATCTTTTTTGAGATGGTGTAGTGGATCCAAATTATGTTAACATTAATATTATACCTCAATTTTATTTGTACAAAAGAGCAAGTCTTTCACATGAAGACTTGATTATAATTGCTATCATTATTTAACATGTCACTCTTTGAATATTGGCACTTGCAGGATGAAGAAGCCTTCTTTAAAGACTACGCTGAATCACACAAAAAGCTTTCTGAACTAGGATTTACCCCACCTCTTGCTGCTGGTGTGAAGGCTATTGTGAAAGACGGCACTGTACTAGCCCAGAGTGCTGTCGGAGTTGCTGTTGCAGCTACCGTTGTGATCTTGAGTTACCTCTACGAAGTCCGAAGGAAGATGAAATAAATGGTTACATTTCATTAAGCATTGGTCAAGTAAAAATAAGGTGATTTGATTTCTTCCCTATTCTGAAGACTGTCATTTGATTTATACCCAATGCCTGTACACATGCTGAAATAACCTACTGCACTTTATGCGGCCAACTACACGTATTAGTATAATGTGACATCCATTTGTTGCCCATGTGAGAGCTTAGTATTATATTACTGGGACAGAATTTAGGTTAGCTGATGATTGATTTACTCTTCGTTGCACCTTTTAGACATATTAGTACTAGTATTTCTTTAGGAAATCCAGTTCAGGTATCAGGAACAATAGTGGGACCAATTAAGTAGATGTCTGCTTGTCTTAATCCTGATCCATATTTGCATTAACATGGGAATCATGGAGTTGCTTACATTATTGAGCTTCTCATCTCTTATGGATCTGTGCATGTACGTTATTAATTTTTCTATACTCTTCCCTCGTGCTAATAATTGTGTTCCTGATTACCTGAAGAGCCAATGATCATTCCTTTCTGTCCTTTAGTCAATTGCAAGTTTGCAACTGCCCATGTTAGATAACAGTGTAGACCTACCTACCAGTGTAAACCAGTTTTGACTGTTTATGGATTTTGATTTTTGTTCAAGTCATGAAGTCAATACTCCCAACTCAAATGGATTTACCGGACCAATACACGATTTTCTTTTAATTTTTCTGGGGTCGGGTCTCAAGTATGCATTGCAATTCATTTTTAGGTGCAAGCTCTTCTCTTTGATCCTGTTTACCACTAGTTTTTCAGTTAGATTTTTAGTTATATGAGCTGTTTTTTATAAAAAGCTTGTTACGTGAACACGCAACTTGTTAATAAACTAGCTGGTTTGAGAATCTAATAAAGTTGAGAAACTCTCCTTAGATTCCGAAAATTTCTGAGAGTCACACAAAAAGATTCAGCAGTACAATTAGTATACAACAATATACAATTTACTGAAGCTTTTTTTTTTAATAAAAAACTCATTACGTGAACACGCAACTTGTTAATAAGCTAGGTGGTTTGAGAAGCTAATAAAGTTGAGAAACTCTCCTGAAAGTCCGAAAATTACTGAGAGTCTCACACAAAAAGATTCAGCCGTACAATTAGTATACAACAATATACAATTTACATATAGATAAAATTCACAAAAATATATACACAATTAGTATACAATATTGCATGACTCTTGGGACTATCGTACAATTAGTATACAACAATATACAATTTACATATAGATAAAATTCACAAAAATATATATACAATTAGTATACAATATTGCATGACTATCGTAAAAACTTGAACTTTCACAAGTTAGCTTGTTAGAACAAAAAGCTACCACTAATTTTTCCGTTAGATTTTTAGCTCCATGAGTTTTATTAATTAAAAATTACGTGACTGCGCAGCTTGTTAAATAAACTAGCTGGTCTGAGAAACTAATTAAGTTAGCTTGTTGTATCAACTATCTTTTTCGTTACCAGTTGACTTATCAGTTAGTTTTGCCAAAAAGATCCAAATCAGTTTCTTTCAGCGGTTCCAATTCTGTAACAAAAGCCACCTAGCCAACAATTCTGCTTCCTGGTTAATGGGTCTGATCTTAGTTTTTTTTTCCGCCATGCTGCATGGTATGGTGAAGCCGGGAAGATAATTTTTGTTAGATGATAACCGGTAAAGTGTCTCGAACTGTTAGATCGTGTCACAGTGTTTTACTACGGTGAGTTAACCAAAAGATACCCGAACAGGCGAACAGTGTTAGTCGCTGTACGTTTCCCCGAGCAGAAAAGGTTTGGTTTCCTGCTTGTCATGGAAAGGTAACACATAGCTAAAAGTAGAGGCTGAGAGAATGTTTTGGTGGTTACAGACAAATGGAGAAACGTGAAATGACAGCCACTAAACGATTGGTTAGATCTGAGTTTCCAGGGCCGAACAAAATCTGGCTGAGTGTTAGGTTGTAACTCTTATTCTCAGCTTTTTTTATCTCACCCAATCATGTGCTTTCTAATCCATGCCGTTTCTGTTTCTCAATGATGCGTTGATTACCAAAATAATATTACCTGTGAGTTTGTCACGATAGTTTGCGTGAAAGAATCGGCAAATGTAGTTAAAGTTACCTTGCTCGATGAAAGAAGTTTAATTCTTTCATTAGACTCCATTCAACATAATTAGCTGAAACGTTAGTTAGTAGCTATAAAGCTAACTGATAGCCGTTTTTTCAACAAGCTAACTTGATTAACTTATCAAATCAGCTAGTTTGTTTCAAAAGTTATACTGTAACGAGCTTCCATAGATATGAAAATCTAACTAAACAATCAGTGGTAAACATAAACTTAATCTGATTTTTATATGTCATTTAGTATACTCCTGATAAATTTGTACTCTACAGTCTACACCATATGAAGATGCGTGGTTCATTTTCAACCACAATATCAAATATACCTAGTATATGTACATGCATTTTTTCAATGAAGAGCTATGAGACTGATGGTTTGTGATTTTCAAGTCTTAGTAAGAAGCAGTTTGGTCTTTGGAGTATAATTTCTGGAGATGTTTTCCTTCTTACTCACCATATTAGAAACTCACACACGGATTGGTGACACAAAATTAACTTGATGTAATGATAAGACATTAAAACTACTAATATTATTTGTTTAAACAGCATTAGGTTAATTAAAACATTCACGGAGTGTTAATTTTCATATTCAAATTGAGTTAACATAATTCAATTGAGTTTTGAAAATTATTCATCTTTAATTCGTAAATAATTAATTCTAATTTAATTACTATTCAAATATATATTTATATTTAAATATCATACAAAACATATAAATATTATGATTTAACATAAAACACAAAACTCAATTCCAATTTAATTATTATTCATCAATTCCGATTTTAATTTAAATTTAACTAAGAATATGGAGCCAAACCCTCAGTCGGATTCTTAGTTAACAACATGGCCCTGTCATTTTAAAAACAACCATTACATATTGACATATTTATGTGTAATCATAGATTTATATGATATTGCACCGTTTAGAAGAGAAGGGGAAAATAATAACCCTAGTTCCAAATATGGTGTACCTACAACCATCTATTTTAAGCTTGAAATGTTGCAGTTTCATTTATGCCTAGATGTATATCCATTGAAGACCTTAAAAATTCATCATGTGGCATGAAACCGACTGATGATTCTTATCAACAAACATTTATGTCTATCAACTACCAAGATTAAACCAAGATGATATCAAGACCCCTCATGCCATTCGTTATCCTTCTTGATTCATTCACTTGCTAAAACTATCCCACCAACTTTTGAGAAATCCCACCTCTCAAATAATGGATCAATGTTATATATTTAATCATGAACAATATGTATTTATCTACAAATGTTGTGAAGGTTGAAGGATGTATATACCAAACCAACACACAGTGAAATGCAGACATCGGTAAAACAAACTCTACCAGATTATCTTTCGAATTGACAGTACATTTTATCCTTGTATGAAACTGTTCGCGAGGTTGAGATTCAATTATATGTGATGAAGACAGTTGTGGAATATAGACTAAGATGTTCGTGGTGTATGCTATTGGTGTTGAGATGTGGATTTTATGCTATTCTATCTCTGTAATTGATTTGGATACTTTTACGTGTGGTGTAGAACTTGATCGTTTGGTTTGGACAAGTTTTGTTCCCGTTTTTTGTGTAATTGTTTGTTGAGAGCATTACTCGTGCTCTTAACTATTATTAATAAAATTTTAGTTGTTTCAAAAGAAAAAAAAGGCATTGCAAAGTTAACATAACTCTTAAACTGAATATATAATGCCAATCTGCATCTAACGCACGGATAATACCAGTATACAATATACTAAACATATAATGATATAAAATAAATATGTGATACTCGCAGTTAAATACATGATGGTGTCGATTCATATATCTTACTACTGGTACCTAATAATGGATCTATATTTTAAAGTACCAAAATATGGGTCGGTTGAAAAAAAGGCCCGGATTTGGGTAAGGATGTGTTTGCTCTCACATGGGAAGAGAGAAGAACCAAAAGAGGTAGGTGAAGAGTAGTTTGTTCAAGGACAACCAGATGAAAGGAGTCATGTTGTGTTGTGTTGTGTACCTAAGCACATGATCTCCACGAGATTATGAGTTGGCTCTCTACTTTCCACTTCCCTAATTATTGCTTCTTCTATTAGACATGGTTTTAATTAAGTTACCAAGAACTTTGCCAACTCCTTTACCCTTTTCATAATCCATCTTTCTTTCTCTTAAAAGTTGATGATAGTTTTGTTGGTTAAAAAGGTACACAAGTTGGGGGAATTCAAGTACATCCCCCAACCACACCCCTGCCCTTACAACATGGATGTGTGTACCTAATTAAGTGCAAGTGCTAATCGCAATTAATGAACGTAATCAATTTGATGTGAACCAGTCCAACCGGTAATCTTACAAGTTGGTTGTGTAATTAAGTACACTCTAATTCTAATACATTACAAACTTCTACATACATCAATAGTAAGTCACGGGGAAGGTATAATTTGGTGCAGTGGAATGAAACTGAATTAGTAAGAATGAGGTACAAAGTTTAATGTTTGGTGGAGTCATAAAGTGAATTAGAGTTTAGGGAGTATTGTAATTTTTACCGTTAAAAAAAAAACAAGTAAGACGTGGTACTTCACAATGCTTTAATATGTAACAGTTCTTTGATGGAGACATAAAATAGTTTAGAGTGTAGGGAGTAGTTGTAATCTTTAACTTTAAAAAAGAGAAATACAGTAAGTCGTGATACTTCACAATACTTTAATATGTAACATTAAATATCATGCAATTATTTTCATTGTTCTTTTTCGATCAACATATGCTCTTTGGTCTTCATATCAAATGACATTGAAAGTATCTTAATACATCCTAACGATATTGTCATTTGTTACTAGTGATAGAGTTTATGATATACAAAACGAGTTAATAAAGCAAATAATAAATAATTATTAACTTCTTTAGTGTCGAATTCTGACGAATTAGGCTTATGTTTTGATAGAGTTTATGATGAACAAAACGAGTTGATAAAGTTAATAATAAATGATTATCAACTTCTTTAGTATTGAATTCTAACGAATTAGGCTTGCAATTTCATTTACGTCAATCCTATAAGCAAACATATCGATCGGATATTTTATAATTTTAAATTTTAATTTCGCCCCCGTTAGTATATGTATGATCATGCATAACCGTGTTGATGCATCTGTATCCCTAGAATCTATAACATGAAGTGCCAGAAACCCAATGGAGCTAGCTTTAGCATGTCTAGTTGCAGAAAAAGAGGTATGGATAAGCTTAGGTAGCTAGCTGAGGTGATTTTTAACTTCTCATGAATATATATTTTCTTTTATATTTTGTATATCCAATGATGGTGGAGATAATGTTCCTATGGAAATAAAATCACGGACCATGCCAAAATTCAACGTCAAGAGTGGAGCCAATGTTCGGATCACGACAGTCGGAAAAAGGTGAGAAAGTAGGTAAGTAAAACAACTACGTTAAATTACAAATTTGGATATCCCCAAATCTTAATAATTAAATTTAAAATATACCGAACATGTTGTTTTCAATGTCGTTTTCACTTTATGAACTAGTATATGTATGAGAGATTATGTGGTCGTAGTGAATAATATTGTTATTGTACCATATACATCTTCTTAGTAACCTCATATCTCATATTGGTTGAGAGCGACTAATGTAAATAGTCTATATACAAGAAGATAATTTTACTTTAAAAGAATTCGAAAATAAAATGGATAATTATGATTTACAGTGGACGATATATTTTCAATGAGAGACGTGTCAGTTAAATTACAATTATTCAGTGTGGGTTAAAGTCATTTTTCTTAGAAATAGTTTCGAAAATCCATGTGGACATCGTTCCATTTCTAACAATCTTTTGGGGTGTACTATCTTAAATGTTCAGTATTCTTCCTTTGGTGAACCCTCAAAATAAATGTACTCCAGACATACTATAAAACATGGTAAGTTATTTTGCGAATTGAGCTTGATTTTGTATTGGCATATAATTTAGTTTCGAATTGTCTTTTGAGCATCTTTTAAATTCATTATAACTTTTAGAATTATCAATATACATGTTTTCGATTGAAAAAATTACATCGTAATTAGGTCTCGGGTGATTAGCGTTTCGAATTTTCTTAGAAATCATCCAAATTTCCATATACAGTGTTAGAATTTTACATGTCTAATTATGTATTCCACATCGATGCTCTTATTCGACATTGGATTCGGGGGCATCAACATGTAAATGTCTTGTTTGACACCGGTCACAAGGACCCCAACTGTTACATGACCTAAGTTATGCTGATTGTGGTCTTGAGCCACAAGTACCTCATCGAAAGCTCATATTATAGGAGACATGTTAAGTAGGTGATTACATAATTGCACGTATTAAACATTCAATCCAGAATGAACAAATGTATAACATGTGTGATCTAATTATCATAACTTTGTTAGTTCAATATTGAACCTTATAAGATGTTAATCCATTGCCCTTATACTGACATGAATATCTTTAGTTATTTGGTATAAACGTTTTGGTAAAGAAGTTCTACTATATCATTTTTTTTAGCTTTTAAAATTTTGAGATTTGATTGGTATACCATTCAAATTGGTTTTTTGCCAATTCGAATGGATTGTATTGTGTACAAAACAGACCATTTGAATTGGCAAAAGTCAATTCGAATTGTATATCAAACGTTGATCAAAGATATTAGAACAAAATTGTAAATCAAATCTCAATAGTGCAGAACCTAACCCTACATTGATGCTTAAACTTACATCACAATATTTTGAAGGATAAAAAGGAAATTTAATAATTGTGAAGTGGAAGATGAACCAAAGCCCACAAACCACTACAACCACACTTACTTTCTTTTTTGCTCTAGATCTTCCTTTTGTCATCAAACCCTTCTAGAAGCTCTTTGCTTCTAAAAAATACCAAAACTTACTTATGCATTTTGAATCACCAATTGGATAAGTAAAGTAGAGTACAAGAGTCCTATTTAAAAAAAGTTCAAAAAAATGATAACACATGAAAATGTGGAAGAAAAAAAGTATTTTTAGTAATACATAGTAACTTTAATGTAAGAATAACATTTTTTATTATTCTAATCTACATGTGTGGATTGTTTTCACTTTTGTAAAGTAAAAATTTAAAAATGAGAAACGTATAAAAGTTATACCGATTGAAGTAGTAAGAGTTTAAAATGATCCCGGAACATTATTACCAGTTTATAAGAGGAATACTGCACAGTGAGGCCTTGTAATTGGTACATGGTGTTTGGTCTTCTGAATAAAACATTTGTACACGCTGCTACTGCATATGATGTCCTTTTGTATAGTCTACTTCATTATAATTTTCCGATTTCACCATTCCAAAGCCATTGCTCATGAGTCCAGGATTCACCATGGTTCTTCGATTTTCAGTTTTGTTTGGTCGGGTCTAGTTTCCCTACGAAACGGTTTAGACAGTGTTTGGTTGGAGAGCATGAGTTCAAATTTTGAACAGAAATGAAACTAAACTAGACCAAACATATGCCAAGTTGCACAATACCATGACATACCAAATTAGGTAGCATGTACATAAGTTGGTTAGAGCTTTACCACAAAACACTAATAGGTCGATGTTAACTTGTTCCAACAATATCTACATGATGACACAGTTCATGGTGGACAATGATCTATACATAATAATTAGGAAATGTTAGTTAGTGTGTTTTTCGACTTGATCAACCACTTTATTGAACGAGTTTCATTTAATTGGATAAAATAAGAGAATTCGATCGTAATCTTTTGTGAATTCTAACAAAATAATCGATCAGTTCATCAATTTTCAAATTTTCACTATTTCGAGAGTGAAATAACTGATCAAATATATATGGGTCACATTATTATTTCATTCGTCTTATCAGCTACAAATTAGTGCAACTTGTTATTGTGCACTAGAGAACTTTAACCTAATTACGCCAAGGTTGTTGAGAGCGAAGAAAAGGTTGTCTAATTTAATACTTTATGCTTTGCTTTACACCAAACTGAAAATTACTTATAATTCTAGTAGTTAATAATGAATGTATAATTTATAGTTTATTTCGCAATAGTTAGTATAAATGGCAATCCCGATGCATAATAAAATATAAACGAGTCGTGAAAAGTAAGACACTTGCCTAATTTGTAGGTAAAAGTATCATCACATGTTCACAAAGCATACCTTACAACATGGTTTATGCATATGGGATCTTAAGTTGGTAGGGAAATTCATTTTTCTATACTGATACAATAATACTAGAATATCAATGATTGACATTTTACTAAGCCCATGAGACTCCATTTACAGTGTTCCGGAAACTGATTGGTATATAATTTGAGCGACATTTTCTAATTGAAATTGAGCTTTTCTATATAAAATATTCAATTTAAGTGGGAAGAAGGCCACTCCGACGATATAATAAACAGGGTTCTGTTTAACATGATAAAATCTACACAATGCTAAAATTTATGATGAAAACCCGACTCAATCTCACCAATAACGAAAATATATTTTATAATGTCTAACTTCACCACTAGCAAAACATGAGCATATAGTCATACGTGTATTTCACTATATAGATTTAAACTACATACATTCGTTCATTCTAATAACGTTATATTTCTAACTTAAAAGTTTTAAGTAAATTTTCAACTAATCGTTTAAATTAGAATTCTGATTAAGCCAACTCCACTTATAAGTTCTAATCCAAATAATCACTTGAACTTAGATGAGAACGTGTCTAAGAAGCCATAGTACATTACAAACTTACTGCCCTTGAATCTAAACATGTAATTTCACTAATGTGAGGTCACATATCTCTCATTTCATTTTCATTTGATACTGAAAGTGTACCACTATTACAATCCATCACATAACATATATATGTTCTAGACACATGGCCTCATGTACCATTTGAAATGGTTCAACAATGATTATTCTACTTAAAATGATAAACCGTTCATCAGGTCGTATGTTAGTTGATTTAAGTTTACTAATGAATAGTACAACATATAATACATACGATATGATAACAGTACAACATACTTTACCCGTGTCACAAAACACTTATTCTTATTATTTTTATATTATATTACTATAACTTTAAATTTTACATAAAACTGCATATTAACGTTAATGTATGAAACTTTTTCAAGGAATACACGAAAGGTAATATAACATTCATTAAGTACTACTCCTACCACATGAATGAATGTATGTGTATAATTTATGTGTCCATCAATATCACACCCTCCATCCATCAAACCTATCTCACCAACTCACATCTAGAAGCAAATTCCACCCCCTACCCTACTACCCCACCCAAACCCTCCCTAATCTACACTACACAATACTACAAGTCAAAAGCTTATATAAACTTATAACCCCACATCAATTCCTTCAAATTGATACTACTACTACCACTCAATAATCACCCAACTTCCAAACTTAACCCTCCTCCCCTCTCATCATCATTATTATCCCAAATCAAGAAACCACAAAAAGGGCAAAAGAATCACTAAACTAAACCAATAAAGTGATCATTTCCATTATTATTATCATCATTTCACCCAACCAACACATATATATGTACTACTCCTTGGTATAGTTTCCTCACTTTGGCCTCAATTATCCAAACAAACAAACAAACAAACTCTCATTTCTTCTCCTTTGCTGTTGTAATAACAAACAACAAAAAATGGGAAGATCTCCTTGTTGTGAGAAAGCTCACACTAACAAAGGAGCTTGGACTAAAGAAGAGGACGATCGCCTTATCGCCTATATCCGCTCTCACGGAGAGGGTTGCTGGCGGTCTCTGCCCAAGGCCGCCGGCCTCCTCCGCTGCGGCAAGAGCTGCCGCCTCCGCTGGATCAATTATCTCCGGCCAGACCTCAAACGTGGCAATTTTACTGAGGAAGAAGATGAGCTCATTATCAAACTCCATAGCCATCTTGGCAATAAGTAAGTCTTTCTATATCTTTTCTCTGTTTGGTCGAAAATCGGGTTTAAAATATTTATTTTTACGAAACTGAAAGGTTTTAAGTTTATACCAATCACGTCGTAAAAATCCATTCTTGGGCTAAAGAATACACTGTTCTTGAATTGATAAAAATCCAATCTTGGCAATTAGTGTAACTCATCTTTTGAGCTGAAAGATACCCTGTTCTTGAAATTGATAAAAATCCAATCTTTGCTTCTTCTTGTGTTCTTTTAGGTTGTTCAAATTAATTAAAAATCAAGCCTTTGCTAATTGTGTTTAAATGAGGTTGGTAGCAGCGTAAGATTACTAATTTTCAAGATGATATATGACTATAAAGTTTGTTGATTTGTATGATTTCACTGGAAATTGGAAGAAGGATGTTGAATTCGTTGATTTGTCACACTTTTTGCTATATTTGAAGCTCAGTTAAAAATTGGGAATTGAATTTTGTATACATTTGTTGTTAGTTGGAGTAATGGGATTTGTTGGTGTTTTCTTGTTATACACCTACTTGAAAAGTTACTGCTGTTTTAGTCAAATGAGAGCATCAAGACTAATGGGGTTTTCTTGTTTTTTGTACTTTTATAGGTGGTCACTAATAGCTGGAAGGTTAAAGGGAAGAACTGACAATGAGATCAAGAATTACTGGAACACTCACATAAGAAGGAAACTCTTGAGAAGGGGAATTGATCCCACTACTCATAGACCAATCAATGATCACAACCCTGCTGCTATTGCATCTGATACTACAAACCAAGATCATATCATTACCAAGACCATATCATTCTCCAACAACTCCAGCTCAAAAGAAGATGATCAATATCATGAACATCCAGTTGAGATGCTGATCAAGGAAGAAAGCAGCCCGGTTCGGGAACGAATGCTGATCAAGGAAGAAAACAGCCCGGTTCGGGAACGAATGCTGATCAAGGAAGAGAACAGCTCGGTTCGAGAACGGTGTCCCGATTTGAACCTGGAGCTGAGAATCAGCCCACCTTATCAGAACCAGGAGGCGTTCAGGACGGGTGGGAGAGGCAACGGTGGTGGTGGTGGAACAGTGTGCTTCGTGTGTAGTATCGGGATACATAACAGCAAAGATTGCAGGTGTGGTGAGACGGAAAGCAGTGGTGCTGGGTATGATTTTCTGGGGTTGAAGAGTGGTGTTTTGGACTATAGAAGCTTGGAGATGAAATGAATGTTTGATAATATTATGGGCTTATTGAGAATTGCTAGTTGTTTATGGCCTAATGTGTAATATGTAGAAATTAATTCATTATGGTAGGAAAATTAATATGAAGAGAATTTAGATCATTATTGTGTTTCTGAAAATTTATGTGGAGATGATTGTACAAGTTGTTCCAGTTGAAGTAACTTTCATTATGGCACAACAGTATAGTACAGATAGTACTACTACCTCCACCCATCGAAGAATAATACCCTAATTTCTTATTTCTTTCTTTTTCTTACTGCAATGTATCCGATATTTATGGGAGATTAATCTGATAATGTTCGTCGAACCTTTTTTAGGATGACTCTCCCAACATCATTTTTATTCCTAAAAGTTTCAAGTTTAAGATCTTATTTGAACGTAAATTCATTATCACCACAATATTACGACCTGACATTGATTAACTAGTGGGAGTTGGTACATTGAAAGTTGTACTACCTTGTGATTTAAGTCTCTTGTACTCGTAGTTGTTGATTTATACCTCCCACGAAGAATAATATTCTATTTCTCTCATTTTTTCATCGATATTTAATATAACTACCTTCGACTATTTAGTGGAGCAATCAGGCACTTTTTTTAGAGTTGACTCATATAGTAATTACATTCAATTCTCGAACTTGAGTCATTTTTTATTTGAACTCAAATCTATTACCAATCAATTCTTTCGGTTATCCCCTTCCCATCTAAGTTTTAACTAATTTCATCAAATTTATCTTTTCATTATTAAAAATGGATTATTGTCACATGGAGAGTTGGTGCAGTAAAGATAGTAGTATCTGATTTTAAGTCTTTTGTACTTGTGGTTGTTGATTTCAGTTTGTAACCAAAAATATCCCCTGCATACTAAACTCAAACACCCAATACATTAAAGCATGAATAGATAATAGATGTTTGTCCTTAGTAAACATGTTAGCATATATTCCATCCATTCCGCTTTTAGGCATTCTATCAAAGTGAAATAATTTTTTATTTATAAAAATAGTTCCACAATACAACTCATTTTCAACCATATATTATTGGATCGGTACGTACTTTTTTATCACAAACTCATTATTAACCACATACTACATATTTTTTCTTAAAAACCATACATTTAAGATATGTTTCATTCCAAATGGAACAAAGAGAGTACTTGGTTTAGTTTGACATAATGAGTGATGACCTTATTAATCCGTGACAAATCAAGCCTTTACATATTTATTTTTAAATGACTCGAAAAATCGTATGCTATATAATAATCCGGGTCTACTTATTTACCCAATAACACTCCTACACTTATGAAGTATGATAGCAGTCTTAGTGATGCCGCATTTTATTAATCGTGACCCAACTCTTGATATTTTTAACCACTTGAAGATAGTTATAGTCCACAAATGGTTCGAAAACCCTGTACTAATGTGATAAGAACGGTTGGGAAAAGTGGCTTTCTTTCCTTATCTTAATTGATCAAGTTGATGTTATGTAAGAATGAATCATGTGAGATGAGAATTTGAAGACCTATGAATTATGATCATCACTAATAACCATACCAACCATATATTTATGTTGATTCCTTTTCCTAAATTTGGATGAGACCTTTTCTTTTTTGGCTTATTTGTCTATTATTTGTTAAGATTAGATAAAGAAGAAATGAATGAAATGAGACAACAATGGATAAGATGTGAAAGGATGAGAAGAAAAGAGACCTACCTACATCTTCCTCCATTAATAATATATATAATTATATATCCTTGGTCCCATAACAAATTTTCCACCTTCTCTACTTCAAATATTCCGTATAAAACTTATCATTTTTATTTTTTACAATTTTTCCTTCAAGTTTATATCAAGATTAAACATTTCATCTTTAAAAATTATTTTGTCTAACTTACTTATGCTGGACAAAAGTGATATATTTGTTGACCACAAAATTAAACGTATCTTGTTTTAGAGTTGGATGATGTAATAATCAACCAAGAATTTGCCCACTTTTTATAGACGGTGTAAAATGCGTGAAGAAACTAGTCACAACCCAACTTCATTGGTTATACTCGTACTATCTTTCTACCAACATGGCGATGTTTTAGGCGTGAACTACCAACCTAGTCTGCCTTAGACCGGATCAAACCGAACCGAATTGAAAGAATCTAATCACCGTAAAATTCGAGGATATACGGTTTTAATATTTCTTCTACATGATACAAAGAATTTTTATACATTCTGTATGTGTACCACTATATTTATATATATATCACAGTTTTCTATTTTATCGTTTCGTTTAAATTTTCATTTGGAGGTGCACGTTAATATTAATATACATAAAATTTTACGAGAAGAGAAATTAAGAATTTGACTTTTGGTTTAGCTTCTCCAAATTGATGTTTGCATTTGACTTCCAACTTTTTTATTTTTCTACTCCATAAGTAAGAGATAACAAACATGAGGCGTGACACAAATTAAAGTGATATCTATGGCTATGTATCTATCTCTATCAGACAATCAACTTGCAAAACCAAATCTCAACTTTTGCATTTATGGCAATGAGATCCGATCGAAGGGTAGACTTTTACCAGAAAGAGAGTGTTTGAACTAATTACTTGCTACCAACTTGTTGCACCAACATTACCTATAGACCCACTCAAGTTGCTAAGTTTAGTAAAATTAGGATTTGTTGAATAAAATTAACTGAAAATTTAGACGGTAGCTGAAAAGTTAACTGGTATCTTTTTTTAAAAAGATAACTTGATTAATTTATCAAACCAGCTAGCTTGTTTAAAAAGTTGCGCTTTCACGTAACGAATTTTTAAAAAATAAAGTTCATTGAGTTGAAAAACTAACTGAAAAATTAATATTAGCTGGTATCTTGTCAGATAGTCCTTTTTTTTCAACAAACTAACATGATTAGCTTTTTAAATTATTTAGATTTTCAGCTAGTTTATTTAAAATGTTGTACGTTCATGTAACGAATTTTTTATAAAAAAATAAATTTATATAACCGAAAAATTGGTGATAAGCCGGACAGTCAATCTAAGTTAGGCCACTAATTGTTTAATTATGATTCAGATTTGGTTTTCATAAAGTTCCAGAAGTATTCTTGTTTCTGAAGGCTTTCATAACAGTTGAATTTGAATTGCAGCCAGATTATTTTATCAAGTATTTAATTGTTGTACATCATGTAACTAGTCGAAATGTAAGCCAAGCTACTATTATCCTATAGTCATTGGATGATCTCAGAGTAGACCTTTTTTTCTCTTTTTAAATATAGGTGGTTTTTTCTTCCTTTAGAAAAGGTGAAATTAATAGAGAAAATGACTTGCTCAACCTAATTCTTGAATATAATCTTAGGCAAGACTAAGATCCAATTAAATGCTTGTCACACAAGTGCGGTCTGATTATTTGGTCATAAGTCATGGTTATTATGTATTATGTTGTTCAACATGAAATAGAATTAGCACGATCTTACCTTTTATATATAGGTATAACTACAATTAATTATAACTTACATTAGCTAGTTCATCGACTACTATTTAGTCAGCCAATTCAATTGACAATAAACTAATAAACTATGTACGGCTCTGTTTAGTAAAACTAGCTGAAAATGAAGATGGTAGTTAAAAAAATAATTGGTAACTAATTAGGAAACTTGAGTAGTTTTTCAAATTAGCTAGATTTTTAATTAGCTTGTACGATCCACACTATTGCCATGAACAAAAGGTAATCTTGAATTGTTGATTATAAAGCATGCAAACATCCAAGCAAAGAGGTCAAAATAAGACCAAGAACAATGGCCCTTTGCTAATTGAAAAGGGATTCACTTTTTCAGCACTATAGCTTTCCTACTATTAATTTTTCCAATTGTGTTAGGTAGAAACATAAATAGAAGCTTCTGTAACTTTTTCTTCCCCTTGCTCCTTAGACAAGGAAAGATTATATTTGCTAATCATTCATCAGTCTTCTTAAACTTAAATTAACTAATCTTATCTATCTCCATCCATCTGTAATTGTTTTAATCTTCATTGATAAATAAATGATTTTGTTTGTGATTAGAATTCTAAACTACTACAGAAACCACATGTGCATTTCTTCAATGTGGGTCCAAATTCAAATCTTACTTGATCCACTTCCTTGCATGAGTTATGTTGATTTCACGGTTTGGAATAGTATTCGAATTGAATTGTCTCGTTATTTTTTAACTAAGTATCCTTATGCAAATAAATGGAGAGAAGGTTAAGGGACCGATTGTTATAAAATTTAAGTGGTCTTTTTTTTAAGTGAAATTGAATTCTTTTCTGTGCACAATGTTCGATTTAAGTTAAATAAAAATGTAAAATGTGCTTAAGAGGAAACGATTTCTAACATCCCGTGATCTTGTCGACAAGTCTGCTACGATGACGTCCAAGGTTGCTAGAAGGAGTCAACTTTGAGAGAGGATTACCCTCGAGGAAGGATACATTTCGACCTCGAATAAGTTTCCTTGAACCTTAATTGCTCAAGCTCGGCGGTCTCATTGTGCAAACACACACAAATTAGAAGATCATAACTTGACAACTTCATGGCAATCTGCTGGTACAGGACCTGTCAAGGTCCAGTCAGTTCAGAGTTGAAACTTAATTAGTACAACATTTGACTGTTGACATTGTATCATTGACGTTGTGTTGATTTGGAGACCAAGATTTACCTTCAACAGTCAGATTTTGCTCTGGTAGGCGCGTGCAGGAATATATAATTCCTGTAATGTTACACATTGCTAGATTATAGGACCATCTTTTCAAGTTGATTGAAACTGTACAGATTCAGTGAAGTAAACTAACACAATATGTCACATTTGAGGACCAATGAAGACTTTAGAGAACATGAAAAACGAAACAAGCGTTGAAACTGTACCGGCTACTAAGATATGGATCACTGATGTTAGCATCCCATACCCCTCCGGATAGCTAGATGTATAATCTGACCGAAAACACCAAAAATTGAGCAATGGTGAAGATATGATATAAATTCGACTAAGGCAAAGTTCGTGGATTAGCTATGCTCTAGTTCGTCTTAGTTCATTTAGTTAAGTTCTTCGTTCGTCAATGCTTCAACTCTTAGCAAGGAGTAAGGAATCAAACTGGGGAAGGAGGCCTTTGCGGGGTTAGGAGGGCCGTCGCTACGTAACTTGGTGATTTGATATCACTGAGGAAGTGCAACATCAAATGGCCGTACTAGAAAATGTCCAAATAGGAACTTCTTCCAAGTAACACAAATAGGGCCGTCACTAGGTACCTGAAACACGGGAAAGCGGTTAGACCCTTTTGGTTCGGTTTGCTTGAGACAAACGGTGGTATGGACTTTAAGTGTTTGGGGTTGAGAGAGCGTAGTCTCGCCCCTCAAAGTCTAGAGAGTAGATTTTCGGTTAGTAGTTGCGTACCTTAATGAGGAGTAAATGCCCTCTATTTACAGTAGAATTTCGCCGGAGCTCGGGCTCCGACACGCCGGACCTTGGTCGGCCAAGTAGGATGTTGACACGTAACATCGGAGATTGGTGGCGCGTGGACTTCATCCGAATGATAGTGACGTATTTGGGGGCCATGGTGAGAACAACCGGGTGCCGGCCCCTAAAGTGAAACTAGCCCAAGTGTTCGGAGATAAGTATGGTCGTGGTGGGGAATCTTGGTGCCGACCCCCTATGGAGGAACCAACTCAAGTGTTCTTTCCCAAGCGGGGCCGTGGTGGAGAATCTTGGTGCCGCCCCCCTACGGAGAAACCAACCCAAGTGTTCTTTCCCAAGCGGGGCCCGTGGTGGGGAATCTCGGGACCGACCCTCAAGTAAGAAGAAAGGCATGGGCCGTGGTAAAGTCCACTTGCTGCCGGCCCATGCGCTGGGAATGGCCTGGGTGTACCTGGCGACAATCCATCTTGGTAAGTCGTGGTGAACTAATACGATTTTAAGATACCGAATTATAATATACATATCAGGTGAATATAACAAATTGAATAATGTACAAATACTTGGAAATCTTAAATAGTCATTTTTTTTCCTAATATCCACAGGGCCATCCTACCACACTCCGCTAGTTGCTGCCTGGGCCCAAAAACCTATCAAACAAGCCGACCCAAAATACGTAATACACAAGCCCAAAGGAGAAGAGTATTTGTATTAGCTTTGAAGTTTGAAAAGATAAACCCTAGTGAATACAGAGTAGTAAAAACTCGCCGCAAATTTGGCTGTAAATCTTGCTTGAATCATCTTTTGGTCCATCGAGGTATGAGCAGCTTCCAAGTATTGTTATTGTATGTTTGTTTATGGGATTATTCAGTTCATCAATGTTAGTATTTACTAGTATTTGATTCCATTTCTACTCAATCTTGTTTGTTTGATCATCATTCATATAACAGATACTACAAACAAAAGCTAGCTATGGCTATTTTCGCAGCTGCTCTTCAATTTGCAAGCAAATCTGCTACTAACAGTACTAGTAGTATTACCAGCAGCTACTACTTGTTTCGTGTTAATTCTACTCTCTTATGCAATTCCTATTCTCATCATCTTTCTACAACCTCTACTAACAAATCACCTTTAAACATTACTGCTCCTTTATTTCCTCAAGGTTTCTTTGTTGATAAATTCCAATTCTCTAAAGAAATTGCTTCCAAAGCTGCCTCCTTTTCAGCTCGTTCCAAAAACCCCCAAAATGCTGAATTGGTGCTTTCTTTCCTTCAAAATAAGGGCTTTTCCAATTCCCATTTGGAGAGACTCGTTAAGCATCACATCCAGTGTCTTTCTATGTGTGTTGAGACTAATGTTAAGCCAAAGTTCAAAATATTCGAGGATTATTTGGGTCTCTCTTCCGCTGAGGCTGCTCACCTAGTCTCACGTAATATCAGAATTCTGCAAATTGGAGCTAACAGGTCCATCCACTCGCTTTCTGTGCTCAAGAAACTTTTGGGATCTAATGACCATGTTATCAAACTCATCAAGAAACATCCCAGATTCTTTTATTCGAATCCAGAGAAAACTCTGTTACCAAAGATAGAAATTCTCAAGAGCTGTGGCATTCAAATCGACCAGATTAATAGCCTTATTTATACTATTCCTGATCTATACTCTATAAGTCCAGAGAATATGAGAAGATGTGTCAGTAAGTGTGATGAGATGGGCGTTGAGAGGACCTCCAGGGCGTATATTTATGCTGTTAGAGCTGTTTGTTCGATGTCTGATGAGGCCTTCGAGCTCAAACTGAAGAGCTTCAAGGATTTGGGTTTCTCTCAAGATGAAATTTTGAGAGTTTTTAGGACTGTACCTCTGGTAATTGCTGTATCTACGCGGAAGATAAAGGAGGTAGTAGAGGTGCTGCTGGAATCAGGGAAGTATGATATGTCGTGTATTATTAAGTACCCTTTATCACTTATGTGCAGCACTGAAAAGAGGTTTAAACCACGATTGGAGGTTTTGCAGGCTTTGGAAGAGAGGAGTGTAATTAATGAATGGCCGAGTCTTTCAACACTCATCACCTTGACAAATGAGAAATTCTTTCAGAAATTTGTCGCTCCTAATGTAAATGAGGTTGGCAAGGATTTTATAGCAAAGACTGCTTTTGTTGAAAAACCAGACACGGCAAATGGCTTGAAAGCCAACTTAAAGTGATATTTATGGCTGCGTGGGAGCTGCCGGTTGGTTTGGTACCTGGATCACTTTTATAATTCAGGATTTTATTTCATGGTTTGTGTAACAGTAACGGATCAGGTACCTTGTTTTAGTTGAGATGAAAATGCCGTAGTCATCAATTTTCCCTCAAGCATGTAGCCTGTTTAATTAGCTTCAACTGCTTTTCTGTTACCTCTGTGGACAAGTCACTTCTGTACCTGGATCACTTAAACTAGTTAGCAGTCACATTATACTCTTGGCCTTTAAGGGTATATCATCATTTTGCTGCTTCAGTAGTTGAGCTCTCTTCTCTTGAGGCTGAGGTTTCATTGGCAGTTTGTTTAAGTCGATAGTTGTATTTGTTGGCTGAATGATCTGTCAGTTATTCTTAAACCGTTTTGATCAGGTCTTGAGTGATATGTTCCTGTGTTTATCAGATAAGGTAGATAGAAGTATAAAAAGGAATAAACTCTACTAGCTAGCTAGGAATCACAGAATCACTAGGTTCAGCGTTCCAGTTGCATTAAGTTGTAAAAAAAAAAAAAAGAACATCTGAATAAATAATTACTTTCATCTTGATTCTTATTGGATCAATAAATGTTGAATAGGTATTGATCTCTCCTAAATACGATTTCTCACAAAAGTTTATATTCTTGAGAGTTTAAGGTAAGATAGAAGTCTAAAAAGTAACACAAGCTACTAGAAATAACAGAATCACTGGGCTCTTGTATTAAGTTGTATGTAAAATTAATATCAAGCCATGATTTTGTTAAATTTGGGTTCGTTTGTAGGTTACATACATGGAGCGTCTTGTTGATGACGTTCGACGAATCTTGGCAGGATTAATTATCTGGCTACGTTCCTTTCTCCATCTTTCAGCTATTAGAAGAAAACCCGATTCTGCTGGAATTCACAGAATCCTGGAAGATTTGATTTTCGAAATCTTGTTACAGTTGCCCGTCAAATCACTCTTGAAGTTCAGGTGTGTTTCGAAATCATGGCGTTGTTTGATCTCCAGTAAACAGTTCGTTCAATCCCAATTGAATTTTGCTAGAAACAACACCAAATTTTATAGCGTCTGGAAACGAAACAGTTACGAGTTTAAGCAAATTTTATAGCGTCTGGAAATGAAACAGTTACGAGTTTAAGCAAATTTTATATCCTGTCTGGAAACGAAACAGTTACGAGTTTAAGCAATATAATTTGGATGGCTTACTGCATAAATCAGATGTTGATATACCAGCTAAATTTTACTCTCCCCTGAGTAGTGAAGCAACTTCTTTTCAGTTTATTGGTTCCTGTAATGGACTCTTCTGTGCATTGATCTTCAACGGAAAAACCAATTACAGAGTATTTTAGAACGTGAGTTCGTTTGGAATCCATCCACAGGAAAATCCAGGGAATTGTTACACGGGTGCTTTGACAGACAGGCGTGTTTTTGTTAGCAACATCGGGTTTGGTTTTGATGGTGCCGATTACAAGGTCTTGGCAATGTACGATGAATCCGATTTTAGCAGGAAGGGCGTTGTAAGATTATATAGTTCAAAAATAAATTCTTGGAAGACAATAGATGATGACAAGTTGAAGCTGCCTACTGATGGATAGATTAAATGACAGGTTAAGGGATGTTTGCTAATGGTAAGCTCTACTGGATAAGAGAAGCTGCAGGGGAACTTTTCTATTTCGATTTAGGAAGTGAGGCTTACAGAACTGAGTCACTACCAAGTTCTTTGAGAAGGGGTGCTTATTACCTACGCTTAGAAGTGCTCGGAGAATACCTGTCTATAATTACGTGTAGAGAAACTAGCACGGATGTGTGGATCTTGAAGCAGGATGGGTTGAAATATGAGTCGTGGAATAAAATGCTTAGTATAGGAGTGGGGGAAATTTGGACTTGGATGCCGATCAGCCCTCAGGTCTTCTATTTCTATATCTATGATCCGAATAGTAACTCACTTACGCGATCAAATATTGACGGATCAAATGATTATCTTGGCCTTTATGTCATAATTTTAGTATCACCTTCCGGCTGAGTGTGACCTGAATCAAGGTGAAAGGAGCTTAATTGCTTAATGATCTTTTGAAGTTACAATGTTGTTTTGAGTAATGTCACTGGACACATATATTTGCATTTTAAATCCATTTGTAATTTATTAGTTTCTCAAGTATATTTTGATCGTCTGTTATTCTTATACCTGGTTACACATATAGCAACATTGATCTAGAGTTGTTTCTGTTTTGATGTTTTGATTCACTCCAGAACACTATAATCTGGCTACATTTTCCGGTTGCTTTCTAACGAGACATAGAATTTATCATAGAACTCGTCGAACTTATAGAAAAGTGTGCAGATCTCCGGCCTTCTTTCCCTTTCTTCTGACTTCTGTATTTTATATACACTGGTAGATCAATTGCTTGTACTTATAACATGGTTTTGTTTACCTGGTTCCATATAATGTTACACAGTGAAAATGATTCTCTAACATATAATCTGCACTTGTTTTGATAATTTTTCGAATGTATTTTCCGTAGTCACCGCGATTTCTTCAGTAGTATTATATGTAGAGATTATAATTGATCAACATTAATCATCAGATGTGGTTTTGGTTTGTATCATAAATGAACAGAGTACATTAGCTTGTTTTAAGTAATGGAAATAATGGAGTGGACTTGATCAAACTAAACTAGTCTAACTAAGTTACAGAAGCAGAGGAATTGGCCCAAAGAATAGGGGACTCTGTTACACGGTTTACATTATATATACAAGTCTAAAAATGACTCACAGAATCACTAGGTTGAGCGTTCCAATTGTATCAAATTGTATAACATCAAGCCATGTTTGTTAAATGTGGCTTTGTTCGTAGGCACATGGAGCGTCTGGTTAATGAAGTTCGACGAATCTTGGCAGGATTAATACTCTGGCTGCGTTCCTTTCTCAATCTTTCACCTGTTAGGAGAAAACCCGATTCTGCTGGAATTCGCGAGATCCCGGAAGATTTGATTTTCGAAATCTTGGTACAGTTGCCCGTCAAACCACTCTTGAAGTTCAGGTGTGTTTCGAAATCATGGTTGATATGTACTAATACGTCCGACCTAAGGATTGATGGATTAAGACGATTTAAGTGCGTTATGAGATTTGACGCTCTACCCCGGATCCCAAAGGAGGTCCGACCCCGAGTTTCAAATAAGTTCGAT
>JAYMSP010001201.1:0-34935 GCA_036897095.1 Plantago elongata
CAATCAGCTGCAAAAATATAAGACTAAAGAAGAAACCAATCCGCTTAGAATAGATAACACATCTCAAGGAAGAGCATTTTTACCATCCTTTATACACAAACAAAAAAAAACCAGGTAGGGATTAGGGAACCTTGTATGCTGATAATGGAAAGAACGGAAGAGCATAATCCATGTCGAATAAAAAGGACCGTCTTACACATTTCCCCTAAAAGTGTCCATGATCAACACACAACTCCCTGGAAAGAAAAATAAATATAGCCCTCACACTGATAGCACAAAGTACCATGTTAAGCGGAAACTGAACTGCAAGGATTTAATAGCAGGGACAAGAAAACTTCTCCAGAAGAATGTAACATTTCAAGCAATCCTCTCTTTTTCATGTTTGATGCCATGCCAACAACATTTGCATTACTCCTTTCTTTGTTCATTTAAGATGTCAAGCCAGCATGTGCAATTACTGCTCCAACATAATGACAAATGAAGAGCAGAAAAATGCAACTAAACTCGAACCAAAACAACAGAACCTGTTTGACAATTCATGGTTGAATGGCAGTTTAAGGAAGTATCCACCTTCCAAAACATATATAAATAAAAGAAAATAATCATAAACAGTAAGCCTTAGGCGAAAACGATGCACTAAGAAAATTGAATGATTGGGATAGAAAGATATCACCAAACATAAAATGATACTGCTGTGACTAGCTAAGCCCCTATCATGTCTACACATATCACCATCCTTGAGGCATAATCAGCCTACAAGCAACAAACAAAAGGAGGGGAAATTGTATGCCATGGCCAGCCAAACTGCCGGGAATAACTTGCATTGCAGACACCTGTAGCACTTCAAATCCTCTCGTCCCATTATATACTTTGCGTGGTTCACCTTCACACAGTACAGAGAGAAGATCAATTTCTCCCTTCTAAAGCATAACCAATACTCTCTGAAATTGGTAGGAAGGCTGCCAATTTGACATACTCATGCCAGACTGTCAATTACAGGTCCTAACAATAATACTATGATGTGTTGAGAAAGTAAATCTGGTAAACCATAATGAGGAAGGAGATGTAGCAAACCCATAAGTTAACATTCTTTAAGCTCCAGAAAATGAAAATCGAAAAAGCAATCTAACGATATATGATCTGGAACTCAAAATCGGTTGATAAGCATCCTTAACATTATACACAGAGAGAGCATATCGGCACCAACAGAAAGTGGCAAGGATATGTGTCATCGTGCAACTCTTATCGAAATGGCAGGAATTGGATAATATAGTCATTAAAACAAAAGACTCTTCGAAGTTGGGAGATAACCGAAAACCATATGGAATGAAGAGAACCACTCTGTACACAGAAGCATATCCTCTCGTCAGAAATCATGGACATCAAGGGTAATAAGGATCAGGGTTTAAGACCTTATCACACACTTCCCAATTCAGAAGTATCAGCAGACAAAGCCCCCTAAAAATTAAACCGTGACCATGATTGCACAAGTACTAGGTGAAGCTAAAGTCAAACAACTGTGTAACAGTAGGGTCATAGGAACTTCTCCAGTACAACATGATGCGCGAGAAACACCTTCTTGTTTAATGCATGATGCCAAAGTGCCAAACAATTTGCAATACTGTTGTCAAGTCACACAACAAAATAGCAACAAACGATGCAAGAGATTCTGAAATAACCTCAAATGAAAATGAACAGGAAGCATAATGCACAATAGCTGTACCAGATAGTCCAATCCAAGGTATCAGGACATGCCTATATTCCAAAAAGAACACGCTTGCAAGATCAACACACAACTCCCTGGAAAGAAAAATCAATATAGTCCTCACCATGATTGCACAAAGTACCATGTCAAGCGGAAATCGAACTGCAAGAATTTAATAGCAGAGAATAGAACACTTCTCCAAAAGAATGTAACATCCCAAGTACTCCTCCCTTTTGCATGTTCGATGCCATGCCAACAAACATTTGCATTACTGTTCTTGACACACATGATAAGTGATGAACAAAAACACTGTAGAATGTTCAGCTAAACCTGTACCAGTTAATCCATGGTCATATACTCGTGTCCAATATGGGCAAATAAACTACTCGTCCATAGGTAGAAGAAAGCACTACCAAATTTGAGGTTCAATATTAGTGTCACTCTACATGCAGCAGGTAAAAAACCAATGAATATATTTTCCAAATCAAAACCAAGAAATGTGACCACGATTGAGCAAGTTACGTTAGAACCACAGGGATTCAACAGTATGAACAGACAAAACTTCTCCACTAGAACAAGCAAAGTACTCCTTTCTCTATTCATTTAAGATGTCAAGCTAGCATGTGCAATTACTGCTCCGAAATAACGACAAAAGAAGTGTAAAAGAACGCAACTGAACTCAAACCAAAACAGCAGAAACTGTTTGACGATTCCTGGTTGAATGGCAGTTTAAAGAAGTATCCACCTTCCAAAACATAAATAAATTTTTAAAAATCATAAACAGTAAACCTTAGGCGAAACGATGCACTAAGAAAATTGAAAGGTTGGGATAGAAAGATAAAATCTAACATAAACTGATACTGCTGTGAATAGCTAAGCCCCTATCATGTCTGCACAGCTCACCATCCTTGAGCCATAATCAGCCTACAAGCAAAAACGAAAAGGAGGGGAAATTCTATGCCATGGTCAGCCAAACTGCCGGGAATAACTTACATTGCAGACACCTGTAGCACTTCAAATCCTATCTTCCCATTATATACTTTGCGTGGTTCACCTTCACACAGTACAGAGAGAAGATTAATTTATCCCTTTCAAAGCATAACAAATACTCTCTGAAACTGGTAGGAAGGCTGCCAATTTGACATACACATGCCATACTGTGAGTTACAGGTCCTAACAAGCCAGTTTTGAAATAATACTATGATGTGTTGAGAAAGTAAATCTGGTAAACCATAACGAGGAATGAGATGTAGCAAACCCATAAGTTGACATTCTTTAAGCTCCATCAGTCCAACTTAAATTTCCATATCTAACCACCAAAAGGTCTGGTCCAATTCCATATCAAGCAACACTCACTCAAAAAAAAAGGCATTAATTGCACTTACACAAACCATTGTGTTCTCTATACAAGATATCTCCACAGATCATGTATCCCTAAAGAAAGCAAGATAAGGGAATTGTACACCTTCGATCCATGTGAGTATCCATAAAAAACCTCAAGTAAGAACAATATCCATTTCCCCTTACAGCTGTCACTTATCTGCTAAGAAGACAGGACAAGGTAACCATATGATTCTATGAACATGACTGATGCAGCTGCAAGTCTGCAACGATTTGAGAAATGGATAATTGAAAAAGAAATCTAATGAAATATGATATGAATTCAAAACCAGTGGGAAAAAATCCTTCGTATTTTGCACCAAGAAAGCACCAGAAGTATTTATGCCTGCACCCAAAGAAAAAAAAAAAGAAAGAAAGAAAGCAAGCTTGTTCACGAAGCCCAAATTCACAGCAGCAAAAACTGGAAAATAGAGATGTGTTTAAAAGTAAGAAGACTTCAAAGTACGGGAGATGACTAACAACCAGTAAATTCTTTCACGAAGTCCAAACGGCCTGATTTACACCAACAACATATCTACAAAAGAAGGCAAGCGAACATAATTTGAAAACTAGTACATTATATAAGTATCCATAGATCCAAGAGACAGAGGTGCACAACTAGTTTAACAGAAAAGACAGAGAAGTGCATAGGAGCATGGATAACGAGTATACAATTGGGTAAATCAAAAAGCGGAGAAAAATCAGATAATAGAAAACAGATATTTGCTAAGTTCCAACCAGCAAAGATGCAGAGGTTATACCAAAACAGATTCGTGAAGTAAGCATGATAAATAACCATTGATCATATACGGACCATTCATACCAAGCAATCAAGTAGCCAGGCATTAAAACAATCTATTTCCCAAAAACCACGCATGTAACGAAGATCCATTACCCAAACCGTTCACATAAGCACACACTCATCAAAATCATCACTCTGCATATCAATCAAATTCAAACAGAGGAAAGGTATTAGGAAATTAGGGGTAATAATAAGATGGTGGATCAGAGTTGACACTGTAAACCTTCTTCTATGGACATATATTCACATATAAACATCAAGATCAACCTCCCAAAAAATCCAGACACGAAGAAACCGCATAACCATCAAGCGAGCCCTATCCAAATTCAAAAAATGGAAAAGGTTATCCGATCGTCATCATCGTCCATAGAATCATGTCATGAACATCAACTGAATTCGATCTGAATCCAAAATCAAAGGAGAGAGACTATAGTGAATTCGTGGAATGAAATTAAGTCATGTCAAATAATAAGCAATAATAATACGATACAAGTCTTTATGTATGTATATCGGATGATCACAGCAGCAGGTAATCATCTGATCTCCCTGTAACAATCGTAAGCGACCTCAATCCAAATTCCAAATCGATCGTGTAAAATATCCTCTAGCAGAAGACAAAAGAAAGCACATAGTGAAGTTAATCTAAATGGAAGAATATCGTGAATTCGTCGTCGTCATCAACCAAACTAACTATAAACTTAGTAATTCTAACTAATTAAACATAATTATATATATTATTGGACTTCTAATTAAATTTATCTTACTCTTCTAATTTTTAATTAAATTAATATTTAATTTAATTAAACTTAAATTACTCTTATTCTTTTAATTTCTAATTAAATTAGTGTTTAATCTAACTAGAATTATATATTATATCACAAACAACTAATTTTTAATTAAATTAATATTTAATTTAATTAGAATTAAATAGTATATCACAAACAATTGGTGATCAAGTAATAGAGAGAGGATGATGAATTGAAAATTGGTGATTAAAGAAGAAGAAACGAATTAAGAATTGAGAACTCAAACCCGTGTATTTATAGGAGAAAATAGAGAAAGAAAGCGTTTCCCGTCGACTAAGATTAGGAAAACAGGAAAAGTCAGTCAACGAGGTCGGTTAGTTATGTTGACCAAAGTTGACCATGACTAATTTAACAGCCAAACAGACTAGCCAAGTTACTAGAAAACATTGTCACTAAATAAAAATTATTTCTCTCTTATGTCTTTCCAGAGTTTAGATGTCATTGTTAAAAACCAATATCCTTCATAATTTTTATTGATATAAAAATAGACATATCAATTCAATTAGATATTTTCTTTTTTTAAAAGTTAGGTAAACAAATTATTTAAGCTATATATAACAGAGAATTGAAATAACTTTTAGATCGAATCACAACCTTTATTAAAGGGGGAGTTCGCTTTTAAAGCATACACGACGCATGTATGTAAAAGAACCGTCTACTTAGAATATATATCACCAAAGTCTTACTGAAAAAGAAGAGTTATACATAAACACAATCGCACTGAGTACTACAATAAGCTGAAATTAAACTGTCTTACAGGATTTCTTTGAAAGAGATATATATCATCAATCACAGCCCCCTTGGGAAGAAAATCAACATCCATGACCAAAATTGCATGAAGTACTATGTTACAAATTCAACTACAAGGAATTAAAAGTAGGGTATGAAGGCTTGTCCAAAAGAATATAACACAGCAAGTGCACCTTCGCTTTTTCACGTTCAATCCAAATCAGAATTTGCAGTACTGCTGTTGAAACAGACAAATAGAATAAAACTGGAATGTAGACTGTTTCGAACTCCCATAAAAGAAACTAATCCAACGGATGCTGATAATTTGTAAAAGCGATAGCTGCCCGCTGAGCAGATAAAAGATCAAATGAACATAATTTTCCAAATCAAACCTGTAGGAAGCTCCTGAAAATTGAAACAAAGAACTATGACCACGATTGTGCAAGTAGCGCTGAACCGAATTTAAGAGTAGGGACAGGAAAAACTTCTCCATATAGAACTAACACCTTCCTTCGTTTATTCATGCATGATGCCAAGCTAGCATGTGCAATATTGCTCCAGAATAACAGGGCAAAAGCAAAGAAATGCACTAAACCTGTCATAGAACAAACTCAAACCAGAACGCCAAAGCCTGTTTGAAAATTCATGGTCCTTGAGTAATATGATGCGCTCAAAACTTGAATCATTGGACAGCAAGATATAAACTGTCGCAGGAATAACGAGATAATATCAGTATCAGTAACCGGACATGAAATGATACTGTTCTGAATAACTACAACCATAACTTTTCCTTTGATTGAAAATCATATAAGGCAGAGGATATTTTGGCCATTTACATCAAGCTCAAACTCCCTTCTTGCATGCGTGAAATTTATTCGAATTGGATTTATCCGAATCCAATTCATCTGAATGCAATTCATCCAAATCCAATTCATTGAATTTAATTCATCTGAATGCAATTCATCCAAATATATAGTAGTTGCTGCACTTGCACGTGTCACATCCTTAAAGGCTATCCCCTCTCTGTACAACCTACACAGGCAACAGTGACAAAGGTAGAACTTGTATATCATAATCAGCTTTCATGAACTTACAATGTACAGACCAGTTGCACATCTCACATTTTGAACATTCAATGGTTAACCACCTGCTCGCTTTTAAAGTACTAAGAGAAAAAAAATTGACCTTACCCTCAAGACCTCTTTAAACTTTGCTAAAAGGCTGCAACTTTGACATAATCACACCAGACTGACAATTACATGGTCCTAACAGGCCAGTCGCAAAATTTTATAAGGTGATGATAAACCCAAGTGAATCTGGCAAATTATGAGGAATGAGATAAAGCAAATTAGCAAAAATCCATATGATAAAACTTTTAAGCTAATATCAACTTCCCCTATATTCTACCCAACAAAGGTGTGCTTTGACTCATGAAGCAGAACTCAATCACAAAAGAGAAGGCATCAATCGACTCCACTGACTGCACGAAACAAAACTTAAGCAACTATGCATTCTTTATCACAGATAAGAGCAAACTACATCATTCAAGAGATTAGAAGCTAAAGAATAACTTAATGTACGCCACATCACTTCTACAGAAACCATCATGTTGTTCTTCATAGTATTTATACATGACGTGCTCTCATCAACAAACCATACAGAAGACCAAAAAGGAACAAGGGAGCCATAAAGGGAAGAGTGTAACTAAGTAGAATCATACACCTTCCATCCATATAAAAGAATCCACAAAAACCTAACGCGAGGATAATTCCAATCTCATCTGAGAGCTGTCCTTTATCTGTTAAGATGTCAAAGTCAGGGACAGGTAAAGGAAACCATGTGACCATGATTGCTCAAGAAAATGAAAATCGAAAAAGCAATCTAACGATATATGATCTGGAACTCAAAATCGGTTGACAATCATCCTTCACATTATACACCAAGAGAGCATATCTGCACCACTAGTAAGTGGCAAAGATATGTGTTACCGTGTAACTCTTATCGAAATGGCAGGAACTAGATAAAAAGAAGTCCTTAAAACAAAAGACTCTTCAAAGTTGGGGAGATAACCAAAAACCATATGGAACGAAGAGAACCACTCTATACACAGAAGCATGTCCTCTCGTCAGAAATCATGGACATCAGGAGTAATAAGGATCAGGGATTAAGACCTTGTCACACACTTCCCATTTCAGAGGTATCCTCAGACAAAGACCCTAGAAAAGAAAACCATGGCCATGATTGCACTAGTAATAAGTGAAGCTAAAGTCAAAACAAATGTGTAACAGTAGGGTCATTGAAACTTTTCCAGTAGAATATGATGCGCAAGGAACATCTTCATGTTTCATGCATGATGCCAAAGTGCCAAACTATTTGCAATACTGCTGTCAAGTCACACAACAAAAGAGCCAAAAACGACACAAGAGATTCTCAAATGAAAAGGAACAGGAAGCAGAATGCACGATAGTCTGTACCAGATAGTCCAATTCAAGGTTGAGAACACATAACCACAGTCAGCTGCAAAAATATACGACTAAAGAAGAAACCAATCCGCTGAGAATAGATAACATATCTCAAGGAAGAGCTTTTTAACCATCGTTTATACACAAACAAAAAAAACAAGGTAGAGAACCTTGTATGCCGGTAATGGAAAGAATGGGAGAACATAATCCATGTGGAAGAAAAAGGACCATCTTACACAGTTCCCCTATAAGTGTCCATGATCAACACGCAGCTCCCTGCAAAGAAAAGTAAATATAGCCCTCACCATGATTGCGCAAAGTAAGCGGAAGCTGAACTGCAAGGATTTAATAGCAGGGACGAGAAAACTTCTCCAGAAGAATGTAACAACCCAATCACTCCTCCCTTTTTCACGTTCGATGCCATGCCAACAAACATTTGCATTACTGTTCTTGACACACACGATAAGAGAAGAACTCATTCAGCGCTTAACCTGTACCAGTTAACCCATGACCATATACTCGTGTCCAATATTGGCAAATAAACTACTAGTCCTTTCTTTGTTCATTTGCAGGGATTCAACAGTATGGACAGACAAAACTTCTCCACGAGAACAAGTGAAGTACTCCTTTCTTTGTTCATTAAAGATGTCAAGCCAGCATGTGCAATTACTACTCCAAAATAACGACAAATGAACAGCAGAAAATCGCAACTAAACTCAAACCAAAACAGCAGAACCTGTTTGACGATTCATGGTTGAATGGCAATTTAAGGAAGTATCCACCTTCCAAAACATAAATAAATAAAATAAAATAATCATAAACAGTAATCCTTAGGCAAAAACGATGCACTAAGAATATTGAATGATTGGGATAGAAAGATATCACCAAACATAAAATGATACTGCTGTGAATAGCTAAGCCCCTATCAATATCATGTCTACACATCTCACCATCCTTGAGCCATAATTAGCCTACAAGCAACAAAGAAAAGGAGGAGAAGTTGTATGCCATAGTCAGCCAAACTGCCGGGAAGAACTTGCATTGCGGACACCTGTAGCACTTCAAATCATTTCGTCCCATTATGTAATTTGTGTGGTTCGCCTTTACACAGTACAGAGAGAAGATTCTCCCTTCCAAAGAATAACAAATACTCTATGAAATTGGTAGGAAGGCTGCCAATTTGACGTACTCATGCCAGACTGTCAATTACAGGTCCGACAAGCCAGTTTTGAAATAATACTATGATATGTTGAGAAAGTAAATCTGGTAAACCATAATGAGGAATGAGATGTAGCAAACCCATATGTTGACATTCTTTAAGCTCCATCTTAAATTTCCATATCTAATCACCAGAAGGTCTGGTCAAATTCCATATGAAGTAGCACTCAATCAAAAAAGGCATTAATTCCACTTACACAGACCATCGTGTTGTTCTTTATACAAAAAATGTCCATAGATCGTGTATCCATAAAGAAAGCCTGATTAGGGAATTGTACACCTTCAATCCATATGTGAGTAACCTCAAGTGATTAAATACAATATCCATTTCGCCTAACAGCTGTCATTTATCTGCTAAGAAGACAGTACAAGGAGACCATATGAACATGACTGATGCAGCAGCAACGATTTGAAAAATGGATAATTTAAAAAGAAATCTAATGAAATATAATGTGAATTCGAAACCAGTTGGAAGATAATCCTTCTTATTTTGCACCCATTATGCACCAAGAAAGCACCAGATGTATTACGTCTGCACCTAAAGGAAAAGAAAAAAGAAAGAAAGCAAGCTTGTTCATGTAGCCCAAATTCACAGCAACAAAAAACTGGAAAAATAGGGATGTGTTTAAAAATAAGAAAATTTCAAGGTAGGGGAGATGACCAAAAAACCAGCAAACTCGTTCATGAAGCCCAAACCACCCGATCATATCTTACACCGACAACATATCTACAAAAGAAAGGCAATCGAACATAATGTGAAAACAAGCTAATTATAAAAGTATCCATAGATCCAAGAGACAGAGGTGCACAACTATTTTAACAGAAAAGACAGAAGTGCATAGGAGCATGGATAACGAGTATACAATTGGGTAAATCAAGAAGAGGAGAAAAATCAAATAATAGAAAACAGATATTTGCTAAGATTCAACCAGCAATGATGTAGAGGTATACCAAAACAGATTAATGAAGCAAGCATGATAACCAATGATCATATGCAGACCATTCACACAAAGCAATCAATTAGCTAGGCATTACAACATTCTATTGCCCAAAACCACTCATGGAATGAAGATCCATTACCCAATCCATTCACATAAGCACACACTCATCAGAAATCATCACCCAGCCATATCAATCAAGTCCAAACAGAGGAAAGGTGATAGGAAATTAGGGGTAATAATAAGATGGCGGTTCAGAGTTGACACTGTAAACCTTCTATGAACATATATTCATATAAAAATCACGATCAACCTCCCAAAAATCCACACACGATGAAACCGCATAAGCATCAAGCGAGCCCTATCCAAATCCAAAAACAGAAAGGGTTATCCAATCGTCCATAGAACCATGTCATGAACATCAACTGAATTCGATCCGAATCCTATCATGAAATTAAATCATGTCAAATAATAAGCAATAATAATACGATCTTATGTTATGTATGTATATCGGATGATCACAGCAGCAGGTAATCGTCTGATCTCCCTGTGCCAATCATAAGCAACCTCAATCCAAATTCCAAATCGATCGAGTAAAATATCCTCTAGCAGTAGACAGAAGAAAGCACAGTGTAGTTAATCTAAATCGAAGATGAGCACGGAAGATTATTGAGAATTCGTCATGATCAACCAAATAATAGCATACTGGATCTTCATATCACCATCAATCATCATCATCTTAATCATCTATCCAAGTTTCACATCCATGGCGTAAAATATTCGCCAACGGAAGACAAAGGAAAGCACAGAGTCTAAATCGAAGAAGAGCAGGAAAATTATCGAGAATTCGTCGTCGTCATCAACCAAATATTAGTATATCGGATCTGCATATCATCATCGATCATCGTCATCGATCCACATTCAATATCGATCGCTTAAAATATCCGCTAAGATGATTGAAGAAGAAGAAACGAAACAAGAATTGAGAACTGAACCTTTGTATTTATAGGAGAAAATAGAGAAAGAAAGCGTGTTCTGATAGGATAAGGAAAACAAGAAAAGTCGGTCAATGAGGCGGTTACTTATTAGTATGTGTTTGTTGACCAACATTGACCATCACTAATTTAACCGCCAAGCGAAATAAGAATTTATCTTCCTCTCTTCGCTATAGAAATTGGATCCAGCGGCATTCGGCTTGCTGCATGCCCGGTCAGTGTGAGAATGTGGGTATTATAACAAAATACTATTTTTTCCTCAGATTAAATTTTAAACCCTAATACAACCGTAATAAAATCAATTCTATTATTAAAACAAAAAAACAATGAAAACCAAACTTTAACCTCCTTCTCTAACTAAATCTGCGAAAAAAAAAAAATACAACCAATCACTCAAACACTAAATCACCTTGAAACATGAATTTTCATAATCAGAAATATTACTTGACTTCGTTTACGTCATCTACAACTATAATTATGTGCCACAATAACACGTTTACCAATTTCTCACATTCTAATAATTATATTATGAAATCTTGAATCCTCGCCGTGATTCACATTAATTGAAACTCTAAGAACACGTTTAATGGGAGTTGTCATTGAGACCAGTCGGCCATAAGGGCTCCAACGATTGACCGTGGGGACCGCAATCCTTTGAAGTGGCCGTTTGAAGGCTATATTTTTGACAAAAAATATTTATTTATTTATTTTTTAATTAAATCTGAATTTATTAATAAAAAACTCCAGCGGCTATATTTTTTCAAACTCTATAAATGCAACCCACTTTCACTTCTTTTTCCACTCCTCATCTACTTCTTAAACTCAAAACACTAAAATATCTAATCTCAACTCCCAACATTTGAACACCACCCCAAACACTCCCTAATACTACACTCCACTGAATTACCAAAATCATCCGACATACCAATTCTTGTTGGATATAATACTGACATTCTTACAACAATTCTACCCCAACCACCAAGAAGCAACATTTTACGATATAGTCGGATGCTACAATCTATATGCCTCTGACTCTATGTTTGTTAATTGATATGTCCAAAGCAATTCCATAGTCTGTTCCATAAACTCAACATTCACCATCACCATCACGGGTGACAAACAGAGAGGGGAATAAAATTTCAAGAAAGGTTGTTGCAACAAAGAAGGCAAGCTCGTCCACTGCGGTAGAGGTTGAGGTCAAAGAAGATGATGGGAAAGAAAAAGGGCCAAAGGAGAAGTTTATTAAGATCATAATATTGCTCCCATTAACATCTTCAAGAGTTTGAGCAAGGATCCGACCAAAGGCACTAATCGAACGTATAGTAGATTAATGTTCAATGGTGTGAAGAAGATTTGGGATCAAAACATTCGAGATGGTCATCCACTATCCGGCCTTAGCTCACGAATTGCAGCTTCACAACGTGGAAGTTGAACTCGGATGAAGGAAGATGTCAACCACTTTATCTCCGCATATGACGATGTGGAATGTGAAATTTGAGGTAAAAGTGGTCAGAATGAGGGTGATGTAATCCATTTGGCAAAAAAAAAGAAACTACAAACTGAAGCATACAAAGAAGTTCGGCCTTGAGTATTGTTGGAGAGAGATAAGAGCCTATCCGCAGTGACAATCTCAGATTAATTTCACAAGGTATCCTTCGGACCGACTTACAAAATGCAACCGTCTGATTTCGACTTACATATGAGAGCATATCCGCAGTTCTTGGTTTGTTGTTGTTGTTGTTTTTGTTATGTGTTGTAACAGTTTGATTCCATCTTAATAAATTAAAAAATAAATTTAAGATGCAATTTTATTAATTTCAATTTATAAATACTTTTATAATATGTTAATTGTTAAATATGTTAAAAAAGAATGAAAAAATAAAAATAAGTATTATTTATAGTTATGGTTGGACAAGACTTTTTCCTTTCGTGGTCATCAGATTTGTCGTAAATGATAACATCGGTCTTACGTAATGGGAGTGGTCCAAATAAGTAACACTTAATAAACATGTTAGGCGGAAGAGGATGTAATTTAAGAGTCGGTTATTTGATATTGCGTTTATGATGAGATACTCGCGCAAAAAGAAAAGGTTTTAGATAAACCTTTGCGTCATCGTTCTCACTCGTACAACCACTGGTGGTTGAAACTTGAACGAAAGGAGAGAAAATGTCATCATCACTGGAAGTCTGCACTTCAATCTCCCTCTCTAAATCTATCCGTTCACCAAAATCCTTTCCTTATCCTCGCTCATTCTCTCTACCCAACGTTCACCGCCACTCCTGCCGCCGCCTCAGTATACGCCGTCAGTGTCTTCCTCCACAATTCACCAATAAAGAGGAAGAGGAATTCTTACCGGATGAATTGGAAGAGTTTGACGAGCTCGAAACGGAAATCGATGAAGAGTCGGAAGAAGAGTTGGAGGAGATTGATGTTGGAGAGCTCGAGCGAGAAGCTCGACTGGCAGCCGAGGAGTATTCCAACTTGCTGTCTCGTGAATTGACAATCGGTTAGGTTTTTGACAGTTTATTCGCTGTTGATCTGTTTCTGTTTGATGCATTGTTGCTTAGCTGTTAATTTGTTCCTAGAGACTGGTTTGGATGAAACTTGCATTTACTGATGAGTTTTTTTGCTGGATAGCTTAAAATGCTTTGTAATAGCATAATTGTTTACAGGTATAGCGTTATTCTTATAAATTTGGTAGTCTATAGATTCTAAGTTTATAGATAATGAGAATGCGAGATCAGATTATTCGGCATTGTTGAGTTTTAGCTTGGCCAGTTGCTTATTGTTTTTTTTAGTTACACTTATGTTTTGGAGCATTGTGTGGTTGATTTTGAAATCCTGTAAAATGTAAATACCTGATGACTTCAGATGATGGTGTGCCCAAACAAAAGAGGACGCGTGGAAGGCAGCAGAAGAAGCCCGTGGCTACAACTTACACGGTTTGTCAATTGCATTTTTGGTTTGTTTTAGTGCTCTGCAATGGTTTTATGGCCCTATGTCCTCTTCACATTTTTGTTAGTTCTGAAGATATTAAATGGTATAGTCCATCTAAGCTGAGGCTAGTATACATGCAGTTACAATTAATTAAGTAGACATGAAAATGGAATTATGGATGTGATTGCTTTGCTATGACGAGTGGAATAAGGCTTAATTTCTTCTCCATATGCTATTTCATGAGAGTGGATTACAAGGTTGTTACTATAAGAACTGATGACTTGGTGCGTGTTTGTCAGTTTATGTAAGCTTACATCTTCACTGCAAAACGAACAAAGAACACAATTACATTCTAAACTTATTATTTTTCATGTTAGAGCCATCTAGCTCTACAGGTTTTAAGTGCTATTCATGAACACCAGCTCGAATTTGCTTATCTTGAGTGCACATGTTTTTACTGAACACTCACAAAAAGGTTGATTTCAATAAAATATTTTCCAGGTACCTGATAATCTCCTCCCAAAGGTTGCTATTGTTGGGAGGCCGAATGTTGGTAAATCAGCATTATTTAACCGTCTCGTCGGGGTAAGTCAATAGCTTTCACTACATGCCAAGTCTAGGTTTTAAATAACACAGTGTGCTTATTTACTTTCAAAAAAAACTTTACAGGGAAACAGAGCTATAGTGGTTGATGAACCCGGTGTCACCAGGGATCGTTTATATGGCAGATCATTTTGGGGAGAGAGTGAATTTATGGTAATAGATACTGGAGGTGTACTTACAGTTTCAAAATCTCAGTCAGACGTTTTGGAAGATTTAGCTGTATCTACCACTATTGGCATGGAGGGGATCCCGCTTGCCTCCAGGGAGGCTGCCGTTGCCAGGATGCCCTCGATGATTGAGAGACAAGCAACTGTAGCTGTGGAAGAGTCATCCGTCATCATATTTGTGGTTGATGGTCAGGTATGGTCATTTCTATCTTTACCTCAACATTTGAGTCAGCTCATTTTATTAATATTATCAATGACGCCTGCTAACTTATATTGACACACATCATCAATATGCAGTCCTAACATTTTAGGTGTGATATACTAGGGCAACATACTGGAACTATCTTTAAGTTAGTCTCGTGGGCAACTAATTATAAATATATGAAGTTTATTATAAATTGCTAATTTATGTTCATATAGGGAACATTCAGATGGTTTCATTAAACTTGATGTTGGCTTGTTGGCAATGTTATCTTCTTCAGGAGTGAATAAGAAATCCAATTACCGATGATATGTGGATTATTGATGTCAGTCTTCACCACTAAATTCGTACTGAATGTTAAAATTATCACACATCCAAGAGACATGGATGGATTTTTTAATTATATTTTATACCTTTATCTGCACGTTGATACAAAATTTAATAATATCATTCTCTATTGTTAGATTAGTTTGATAGTATGGAAGTCTTCATTTTTGTGGACATCCAATGTAACCAAATCTTAACAGGCAGGTCTAAATGCAGCAGATGTGGAAATAGGGGACTGGTTACGCAAGAATTATTCTGACAAACCTATTTTTCTTGCTGTCAACAAATGTGAATCTCCTCGTAAGGGACTGATGCAAGCATCCGACTTCTGGTCTTTGGGGTGAGCATATTTTTTTCGTCTCTGAGTAACTTGATTACCTTTTGAAATGTATCGATGAGGTTAGAAGCTGTACCTGCTTGCATTCTCCTTGCAATGAACCATTTAGTCTTTATCAAGTGTCCCCTTTCCGATTTTATTCTAAATTAGATACTGCTTAAATTAGTATATCTGGAACACTGGAACTATCTCATCCTCTCCCATTAAGAAAAAATGGAGACAATTCTTTACTGTGGCTTCTGTGCATACACTGTTCATTAGTAGGGATGTCTCGCATATTTCTTTCAGTTTCATTTGTGCAGATATATTGCTTCATTGTGGTAGGTGTACATATTGTTCTTTATTGTGGCATGCAAGTGAATAGTGAACTGGTCATGCCAGCATCGCATGTGAAAAGAGGAGCTTGCATGCACAAATTGTAACAATAAAGGACCATATGTGCACTAAGCAATAACAAATGGAGGACCATATCTGCACAAAGATACAATAGAGTATTATATAAGGCCGCAATAAATAGTTTTAAGGACCATAAATTCATGCTTTCCCTGTCAATGTCATCCTCGGAAAGTTATAAGAAAGAAAGGATAACAATACACTTTAGCTTTTCTTAAGCAAATGCCTAGAGCTTCATTGTTTCTTGAGGTGTACTTTCTTAGAGAGTAGGCTCCCAAACCATTCTTTTACTGAAGGTGGTTCCTGCAAAAAAGTACGAGATCAGCATATATGTTAGAATAGACATAGATTAACACAGAGAATGAGAGTCATCCCATTCACTTCTCTCGTAGTTTAGTTTAGTCTTAAACAATAAGACAAATGGGTAAAATATTGTTACGGCAGGTGGGCGAGAATTGGATTGGGAAGTATCATTAGACTCGGTGGCAAATTCAGAAAGTAATTCTAGTTGGTTAAAGTCCGACAATAAGTACTGTCTTATTAAAAAAAAAAAAATCTTCTTTTTATCATACTTAAATTTATAAGAATATGAAGGGAAAATGCATAATAGTTGAGGAAACTCTCCATCGCCTACTAAGAAACTTAGTTATATTTCATACATGTATTTTTATATTGCATCAATGATTTCGCTGCTATTGACTCAATCTTGTCATCTATCTAATATAAAATCATCACATAGTCAATTTGAGATGTAGAGCCAATTACTGCATCCTAAGTTGCAGGGTTAGTTTAAATACAAAGATAATGAGTTTTATCCTTAGCATCCGCATTGACTGGATGCGTTCTGTTTCCACAATCTCTAGGTTTGAACCCCTTCCCATATCTGCTATATCTGGGACTGGAACTGGGGAGCTTCTTAATCTTGTTTGCTCACACTTGAAACAAGCAGAGGTATCCATTTCACTATGAAGAAGAAAAAAAGCTTTATCTAGAAGTTTCTTTACAATATTTATTTTTTCATTGCAGGTGACGGAGATTGTTGAAGAAAAAGACTATATTCCTGCTATTGCAATTGTTGGTCGACCAAATGTTGGAAAAAGTAGTATTTTGAATGCTTTGGTTGGAGAGGACAGAACAATTGTCAGTCCAGTTAGTGGAACTACTCGTGATGCGATAGATACTGAATTTACAGGTCCAGATGGGCAGGTATATATGAGTTCCAGCAGAATTTGTAGCTAACCTGGTTATTTGTGTGATACCTATAGAGAGACACCTATCTCTGACAGCTGATGAGTATTATGTGTGGTTTGTTTTTCAGAAGTTTCTCCTTATAGATACAGCTGGTATCAGAAAGAGAGCATCAGTAGCTTCATCTGGTAGCACCACAGAAGCTTTATCTGTGAATCGAGCATTTCGTGCTGTTCGCCGCTCTGATGTTGTAGCAATTGTCATTGAGGCTTTGGCCTGCATAACAGAACAGGTAGTTCTTGCATAGCCTGTTCTGTTTAGTTATACCTGTTGTGATGCCGAAATAAGTCCTGTCTCATATTAATGGAATATAAATTTGAAACAAAAAAAAGAAAACATGGATAAGAAAACAAAAAGAAAACATGGTGTGTGTGTGTGTGTGTGTGTGTGTATTGTCTCCCCTTGCCTTTCTTGGGGGTGTAAAGAATGTTTCTGACTGTATTTTGTTAGAGAAAAGGATAAGAATTTATCTTCTTTGTTGATGCTTCTTCAAAGACATTTGAGTTTTTATACTCTTTGATAAGCCCGTGTTTTACTTCCTAGGACTTCAAAATTGCTGAACGGATAGAAAAAGAAGGGAAAGGCTGCTTAGTTGTTGTAAACAAATGGGACACAATACCCAACAAGACTCAGCAAACTGCCACATTCTATGAAGAAGATGTAAGGGCGAAGCTCCGAATTCTTAGCTGGGCACCTGTTGTGTATTCAACAGCAATACAAGGGCAGAGTGTTGAAAAGTATGTTTAAGTCCTCTTCTTGAGTCTGGTCCTATCTTGCCATATTTGATCATGATATTAAGCTATCTTAAATGTCCATGTTATCATGTCTCATGGTCATGGCTGAGATTCAACACTAATATTCTACAGTCTTCACATATGGAATCCTTTCCTTGAGGTTCAATTATTTGTTTACATATTTTTGTAGAATCATTGTGGCTGCTGCTATGGTTGAGAAAGAGAGATCAAGGAGATTAAGCACAGGAACACTGAATCAAGTCATAAGAGAAGCTGTTGCGTTTAAGGCACCTCCTAGAACCAGAGGGGGGAAAAGAGGAAGAATATATTATTGCACCCAGGTACGTATCTTTCAGGAATTATCACTGTACAGTTCGCTAGTCCTTGTTTCTCTCTAGTTTTCTTTCAGTTGCTTATTTTATTTCGTACAGGCAGCTAAACATTTTGAATTTTTACAGGCAGCTATAAGGCCACCTACTTTTGTCTTCTTTGTAAATGATGGGAAACTTTTCTCTGATATGTACCGCCGATATATGGAGAAGCAATTGAGAACAAGTGCTGGTTTTATAGGCTCGCCAATTCGTCTTTTATGGCGTAACAGGAGGAAATCAGAAAAAGATGATGGTAAGTTTTTACTGGGTGTAAGATGGTTCTTATTTGGTTTCTCCTTTAAGTTCTATTTAACACTTCTTTTGTTCTAAAGCCTCTTGGGCTCTTCCCATCCACCATCCTATGATTTTATTGCTAGTTCACCAAGTTTTCATTTATCTTCAGGAAAAAGTGCCGACACAAAGCCACAAGTATACGAGAGAAAGTTGGCTTTAGCGGCAGAGCCGACCCGCTTATGAGGTTCTGAGTCAAAGGGTAAACGACTAAACGAGGAGCTCCAATATGGTTTCCATGTGCATGAGGGCCGAATCTAAGCATGTGTTGGGAGTTCCTCCGCACATTGTTAGGATCATTTTATATATGTATACAAATAATATACTTCTATAAATATTTATAGATTTTGTTTAAATTCGTTTGTTTGTTGCAGTCGTTAAATATATGTATTTTTTAATAATTCATGTTTCGATATGTTTTTATAGAATTTAATTAGTTTCTATGTGATGATATAAAAATTTAATTAGTTTTTATGTGGTGATCTAAAAACGTTATGATGATTGTTTCTTTATTTTTTAAAATAAATCATGCATTTGGTGTTAAACATTATGAATTCACTTAAATTATTTATATTTAAGAAATTAAAAAATTAGTTATTTACTTAAATGTTTTCTTTCTTTTGTAGTTAAATATTTTTTAATTTTTACAAAGTTTATTAATAAGTTAATTTCAAGTATATATGGTATAAGGAATGATTATATTGAAAGGTGCAATAATACAAATGTTAACAAGATATTACACACCATTCATACCAACCACATTCATGTTGTATTATGTGTATTGTATTTGAAATAATTTACTCAAAGATTAATTCTATATTTTCATTTTTACTTTACTTTAATTTTCATTTATTGTTTCAATGTGTAACTTTTTGTATTTATAAATTTTTTATTTAATAGACTATAGTATAAAAATATGATATTAAAAAAATTGCACATGTCCCTAAAAATTTGTGGCTCGGTGCACGAGGATGCAGGTGAACAATATATCCGATGCAGTTCCTACCTAGGATCGGTTGCGAGGCTTCGTAATAGATGGAGCGGTATTTTGTAATAGTTTAGTAAGAATGGAGAAATGAACAAAGTTACTTCGTTGAGGATTAGAAATTGTTTGCACATGGAATTGAAAATTAGAGAAAGTTGACTGTGAATAAAAAGGAATACATTTGTGAAGAAGAAGATTATGAACTTTTCCTGCGGTTCAAGCTATTTGACACTATTGATTTAGTTGTAACTAATAAATAAAATATATTTAAAATTAAATGAAGGCCAATTGATTTTTAATTAGTTTTTTTAATGAGATTTTCAAAAATTAGATATGAACTTTGTTTTGAAATATACTAATAAATTAATATAAAATTAGTTCACTATACAATTTCATTTTCTGGTTGAGAATACTTTATTTTGAAAATAAAATAAAATAAATTGAAAATTGTATTCAAGTCATAATTCACATTATAATAATATTTTTGTTATATTTTAGTTAAGTGAGAAAATAATTATACACCTTATAACTAAATTTTTGACATTCTCAATCATCAATTTTTTTTGTTTTGTTTTTGGAGATAAATTCTCAGTCATCAATTGAATACATCATTCTAGCCAAATCAATTGATTTATTTTTCTCAAATACATGACGTTCAAACATTGACTCATTGTTTGGCCATAACCGTTCAGGCCGATAACTTTAGTTTTTATGAGATTCATTGTACGAATCTTGGTTTAATTTGATTATAGCATGAATGAAGGCTTTCTTCTGAAAATTCAATTTATATATGAAGGTCGATTTTTCTATTATTCATAAATACCTATACTCCCTCCATTCCAAAAGGTTCAAATTTAAAAATCTCATTTTCTTAAATAAAAATTATTTCTTACTTTATTCATTTTTTTTTTTACTTTATTTAATAATATTCATATTTATCATTTTTCTTCTTAAAATTTATGTTCGGTATGACAGAACGACGAAGATAATACATCATGTAACATTTAATACGTGATGCAAGATACAAATTCTACAATTTTAAGCCGGAGTAGTGGTACAGTGAATTGCATTCAAGAGGAAACCTTGAGTTAGTATTTCAAAATAATCTCATCTATTAATGGTAAGAAAACAAATTAACAATAATCATCCATTGAGATTGAGAATAATCTTAACTAGTTTGCCAATAAATCTGACCACATTGACAAACATTATTAAACACTTCACCAACAACAGTAATAAGTCAGGAATGTTGTGTACAACGCAATCTTAACATATTATAAATTAATTAAAATTATATTAATTTATAAAATAACCCATCAACTTTAAAATATTATAGTTTTATCAAAAATACTTTTATTTATACATTTTAACTATCTAGCAGATTTATTTATCTTTAAATTTTCAAACAAACATAATTAAAGAATACAAGGTGGTTATAATTTTTAAACAACCATAATAAAATTCAATAACAACATTATAAAAAAATAAATTTAAACTTAATCAAATCATTCACACTACAAATTAACATTTGTAGCTTCTTAAAATAAAAATTTAAAAAGTAAATCACTAGATGGATTGTTTGGCTGCCAACACAACACATCCAAACGATTGCAACCCTTTGGGCTAGTGGACAACTCGCCTGGCAATTCAAGTTTGCCGAAAAGCTTTTTCAGGGTTGGCAAGCATGTTATTGGACCGTTTTTTTAATTTTTTTTGTTAAATACTACTCTCTCCATCTCATTTAAAATGAAATATATTTCAAATGTACGATTTGTAAGAAAATATGTAGTATGTGGTTAAAAATAAGTTTGAGATAGAAAAGTACATGCGGACTCAATAATATGTTGTTGTAAATGAGTTGTATTGTAAGGTTATTGCAAAAAAGAAAAAAAGTTTCGTTATTAACGGGACGCCCAAAACGGAAATATGTTTCGTTTCAAATTGGACGGAAGGAGTAATTTATTTAAATGATTATATGTTATAATCCCTCTGTCCCATTACAAACGAAACATTTTTTCGTTTTGGTCATCCCATTACAAACGAAACATTTTTCCACTTTTAGCAATAACTCTACCATACAACTCATTTTCCACCACACATATTTTATCAAACTCATTATTAATCACATACATATTTTCTTAAAAATCGTGTTTTCTCCAAATGTTTCGTTCCTAGCGGGACGGAGGAAATAAACAATTATAAACAATATAAGATGTCAAATTAATAAATATATACTTCTTTGAATTTACAATTGTTGTTATAGTCTAGCTGATACTTGTATGATATAAATTTTTGTTCTCATATAATACTATGTTTAAGTTATTACTTTTGAAAATTTAAAGTATTATTGAATTAAACGGAACATATAATAAGTATTGAAATTAATTATATATTTATAATATTTAAAGTAGTTTTTATAATATATTAGAAAGTGTCTTGATTTTAGTAAAATTTGCGATAATAACAATTCAGTAATAAAACTAATACTATAATCAAACTATATAAATTAAAACCAACGCAACCAGTTTTTCCCGCCATTTCTCCTCATTTATCCCTTTACCTTGAATCGTCTCCAACTGAGCGCCACCGAATCGCCGCCGCTAAATTCACCGACGGAAACCACCAGAGATGGCCGAGACACCAAAAACTAAGAAATCGAAACCTTCCTCTGCAAAAACCCCCAATCAAAAGCCCTCAATGTCCTCCCCAAACCACCACATCTCCCCTCGCACTCCCAACACCACCGCCGCCACCACTACAACTCCACGACGATCCCTACGCCTCACTCCAAGCTCCGCCACCAAGCGCCGCTCATATTCCAAGCTCGCTTCGCCCGCGACCATATCCGTAACCCCGATTTCGCCTCAGCCGACCGAATCTAAATCGAAGAAGCGAAAGCTGAATCAGGAGAATCAGAAGCCTAGGAGCAGTATGAGAACTACTAGAAGTGCGAAGAGGAGAGTGAAGAGGAAGGTGTTCTATAAGAAGGTGGTTTTCGACGGGTCTGAGTTTGAGGTGGGGGATGATGTTTACATCAAGAGGAGGGAGGATGCGAGTTCGGACGACGACGATCCGGATGTGGAGGAGTGTAGAGTGTGCTTTAAGCCCGCTGGGAGGCAGGTTATGATTGAGTGTGATGACTGTTTGAATGGGTTTCATTTGAAGTGTTTGAAGCCGCCGCTGAGGGAGGTTCCGGAAGGCGATTGGATTTGTAATTATTGCGAGGGGAGGAAAGTGGGGAAGGTCGTGGAGTTTCCGGAGCCGCCTAAGGGGAAAAAGAGATTTAGGACTGCTAGGGAGAAGTTGCTGTCTAGTGATTTGTGGGCTGCTCGAATTGAGAGGTTTTCGCTGATTCATTGGTTATTTAAGTTATGTTAGTCTGTCATTTGTATGCAGGTGAATTGATTGATAGTTTTGTGACTTGTTATTGTTTGGATTGTGTAGTTTATGGAAGGATGTAGATGGTACTTACTGGTTTCGAGCTCGGTGGTTTGTTATTCCGGAGGAGACAAATGCTGGGAGACAGTCTCATAATTTGAAAAGGGAGCTTTACAGAACTAATGACTTTGCAGATGTTGAGGTAAGCAGATATCCACCAGTTTACAATCGTTCACATCATATCTTAATCCAAGGACAGTGCTGAGATACTAATTCTTCCCATTAGTGTACATGGATCAACACAAGCATAATTTCTTCTCGATGTTGCTGTCTTTAAATAATTCGCTACTCCAGTTAGCTTATGATACGGTCCCAATGCCACAGTCGTAATTCCTATCAACTAGACGATAGCTTGTGAATTATAGCTTTACGTTGGAAACCTTTGCTGAATTAGCTTTGTTTCATACACAGAAAACTAATAACCTATCTTATTTATTATGTATGAATGATTTGTTTTCCTGTAGATGGACACTGTCATTAGGCATTGCTATGTCATGAGCCCTAAAGAATTCTCCAAGGCTAGCAATGAAGGAGATGATGTGTTTCTTTGTGAATATGAGTACGATGTACACTGGCATAGTTTCAAGCGCATTGCTGAAATTGACAATGATGAAGATGTAAGTATTAAACCTTGTTCAACCACATGGACTTCGCATTATCTTCAAACTCACTTTTTCTTTTCGTTTTTTAATAGCAGGAAGGTGAAGGAGCTGAAAGTGGTGAAAATGGGAACTCTAGTGATGGCTCAGATACAGACTCAGATGTGGAGATTGATTATGATAGTGAGAACATAAATAGTTTATTGCCTAGACCGTCTTCAGCTCACCCTTTAGCTGCGGTATGTTAACTGCACCCGAGTCTTTACGTGTATTGCCAGAATATATGACTAATCGTTTTCCTACTAAATTAGAACTTGCGAAAGGGGCGAATATTTGGGTTGCAAAAGATAGGGGCAAAGAAGATACCCGGACATGTTCGATGTCACAAGCAGACTGATCTAGAGAAAGCTAAAGCAACACTTCTGCTAGCAGCATTGCCCAAGTCTTTACCTTGCAGGGATAAGTATGTACGAATGATGAGCTAGCATTTTATATTAATGAAAAGGCGTGTATATAGTCTGACATGTTAATTATGCAGGGAAATGGATGAGATAACAACATTTATAAAAGGTGCTATATGTGATGAACAATGCCTGGGAAGATGCCTCTATATTCATGGTGTGCCTGGTACTGGCAAGGTAAAATATATCTTTAAATGTTACAGCATTAGTTTTTAATAGGATAACCTAACTTGTGCTTAATCTGTACCAACCTGCAGACTATGAGTGTACTGGCCGTGATGAGAAATTTGAAATCTGAGGTTGACGCTGGAGGCGTAAGACCCTATAGTTTTGTGGAGATCAATGGACTCAAGTTGGCTTCCCCTGAAAACATATATAGTGTAGGAGGCCTATCGACTTCTTTTACTGTGCTGCATCTGCTCTCTGGACCCTTTATATGATACCTTTTCTATGATATTATTTCCAGGTGATCTACGAGGGACTAAGTGGGCATAGAGTTGGCTGGAAAAAGGCTCTCCATTTTTTAAATGAGCGATTTTCTGATGAAAATAGACGTGGAAAAGAAGATACAAGGCCTTGTATTCTTCTCATAGATGAACTTGATCTTCTTGTAACCAAAAATCAATCAGTAAGTTTTGGCTCTTTTGCAGAATATGAATAACTCGATAGGAGTTCATTAACTATGTCGATAACTATGTACATAAAGTGTTAAAAAGTCGACAGAAGTAATCCTAGAAAACATGAAGTAGAAAATGAAAACATTGAACTTCTTTAGCTTCTACTTTTGCTGACAGTCTCAGCAACTTTGAAATAGCTAACGTTGTCTTAGGCAGTATATCACATCCACTAGTTATGTATTTGTGTACCTAATTTTGAACTCTAGTGTGACATTTAATAGATGTACATTTGCAACATTTCTTTTACAGGTTTTGTACAATATTCTTGATTGGCCTACCAAGCCAAATTCCAAACTGATTGTGATAGGTATTTAATTCAAGATATCTTTATCTTCACTTCAAGTGCCGTTCTTGTTCACGAATCTGATTTAGTGGCTCTTCTGCTATATATTATTGGTTCAGGGATAGCAAACACTATGGATCTTCCTGAGAAGTTGCTGCCTCGCATTTCTAGTCGAATGGGCATTCAAAGGCTTTGCTTTGTCCCATACAACTACCAGCAGCTTCAGGAAATAATTTCCAGTCGTCTAAAAGGGATAGATGTTTTTGACAAACTTGCAATTGAATTTGCTTCAAGAAAGGTAGGCATCTTGCAGCATTTAAGCAAAAGACTAGTGCATGTAGTAGTATGCTGATAGATGAGGCACCTGATGTTTCAGATTTTAACTTAAAATTGAAACCTATCGTGTATTGCATTCATAGAATTTTATGATTTTAGGTGGCAGCTGTGTCTGGAGATGCTCGCCGTGCACTGGAGATTTGTAGGCGAGCTGCAGAACTTGCAGATTATCGTGTCAAAATATCTTTAGCTTCTACTTCAGTTGATGCAGGCAGGTGGCTTAATTATCTGAAACCCCTTTCCCCCTCCCCCACCCCCAAAACACACACGACCCAGCAGAGAAATTGCCAGGATTTTATTACCACCTATATAGTTTGAGTTTTCTGTTTGTTAAAATAGACAACATTACGTTAAGCTGCAGCATATATTTCTTCTTCAACACTAACGTTCATGCTCCACACATACGGGGTTTTTATAGTCTCTTCTGCATGCACATGGCCGCATAAACTTTAGATTGAATCCCTTACTGGTTGACATGTTAATTGGTTGAGAGCGGAGATTTTGATTACTGTTCTCTCTTTACTTATTCTGCAGGTAAAGTTGTTATCGGTATATCAGATGTTGAATCAGCTATAAAAGAGATGTTCCAAGCACCTCATATCCAAGTTAGTTGGGAACCTTTTTTGCCTTCTAAGACCAGTAAATAGATGTATCATGTATGTGTATCTCTTGCATTGGGTTTCTTTTTTAACATTCTGGGGAATTCTCTTTCGGTTTACAGGTGATAAGAAGTTCATCTAAACTCGGTAAAATCTTTCTTGCTGCTATGGTACATGAACTCTATAAAACTGGAATGGGTGAAACAACTTTTGATAAGGTAGTTCACCTTTTAATTTCTGGCCTTCATTACATATGTTTCGTTGGATTCTACAGATTAAAATGTAATAATAATCACTTGGGTTCATTACATAAATTGACGTGAAATGTTTTTAAAGGCTGCCTAGCGATTAAGGAGATTGCTGCTGTTGTATTGACGATTTTATGCCAGTGAATGATTTCTCTGAAAGTATCTTTTGTCCCTGCAGTTGGCAGCTGTAGTTTCCTGCTTCTGCTCAAACAACGGGGAAATGTTTCCTGGGTATGACACGCTCCTAAAAGTCGGGTAAGCCACTCTTAACTTTTATTTTAATTCTATTTTTCTACCTATTCCGCTGTTTCTTTGGATGGTTAAGCTTACAACTGGTACGTGGTTATCCATACCGCTCACAAATACTTCCAATTGTATGTTTTTCCTGTTTGGGCTTAAACCAAGAAGGCAGGGGTCCTGCACATTACTGTACAATCATCTGTCTTTCTATGATTATCTCATCAATTCTTTACTCTATGATAATATGATTGACAAAATAGAAAATATAAATCTGTCGAACGATAAATACTTACTTTTGTAGCACGGCTCCCTTCTTGTCTGCCCACACGCATCAGTGTCTTATCTGGTGCAGTTACTCAGTTGATCTTCAGGCTCTGTTAATGGTGAATGGCTGCCTGGTTTAAGGAGATACCACTCTGTTGATTTTTTGGTAGAGTATGAAAGAAATTTGTAAAGGCTGAGAAACTGATGTTTATACATGATAAAATGCAAGAAACTCAACACGGAAAGTTTCTTAAAATAGAGAGCTGAAAATTGAACTTTTCAAAATATTCTTTAGCACGTATTCCTCGAGAAGCTGTTCCAACAGCTTTTGAATGAGTCGCCATTTATCTTTGTGTATACCAAAAATAGCATATTTTACATTACTGCGTCATGAACTTTTCATTGAGATAAGGTGCTATTTGACATGAAATAAACTTACATTGTAGTACTCCTAATAATCTCCAAGAATTGTAAATTTGTTAAATAATGTTGAAAATTACTCCTCAAAATTTGTCGGAGAATTTCAAATCATTACTAAATAGAAGAGTGAATAATTTTGAAGGCACAACATACTTATAGTTCTTGCTTGTGAATAAGAAGTTGGTCTTAACTATTATGAGGAGTTAAATATTAACCAAGTCATCTCTATTATCGGGAATTGCCAGGTGCAAGCTTGGAGAATGCAGGATATTACTGTGTGAGGCCAGTTCAAGGCACAAGCTGCAGAAACTGCAGCTCAATTACCCTAGGTAAGTTTTACGCGCTGGAAAGAAACATTGATCTTATGGTCTAGGTATATCATAACAAAGAACGACTCTCTCAAGCAAGAAAACAGTTAGAAATCTTTTTAAATTGTAAAAGTTGGAGCTGACTAATATTTTCTTCGTGGCAGTGATGATGTTACTTTCGCACTGAAGGACAGCAAGGATCTACCATGGCTGACAAAGTATATCTAATTTAACAATTTGGAGAAGAGACTTCAAAATGCAATTGTTGTTGTTGAGAAAACTTGTATGAATCACATTGTATTTTAGTGTACGGCTTTGTTTCTTAGCGGAGAACAATTTTGTACTAATAGTATACCCCCAACATATTCACTTTGACACTGGGAGTCGAGGGCAAGATAGAAACTATTTATTCGAACTTCATTTATTGAGACATTGATTCAGGGTGATGATTATGTTGCTCCTTGTTACATTTGATGTCGCAAGCAACATATAAATGTCTTCAGTATATTGGTGAAATTTTAGGTCAATTCCTATTTGAAATTCTGACACATTTATGGAGTTACCTCATGGGTTAAGGTTATATTTGTAGTTAAAAGAAAATTGCAAAGTTATCTATTTTTGCAAATGTATGTTCAAGTCAATTGCAACCCGGTCTAATATCAAGGTTGAACCAGGTTGACCTGGCAGTGAGAGTATAGTTTAGGGCCACAGGCCAGTTCGTAAGTTCCTGTAAAAGAGGCCGGGCATTCAAATTCCAAGGTTTTGAATTTCCATGGAAATCCGTTTTGAGATCTTCAATCTCCTCTTTAATGTGAATTATCTTGTCACCAATTATACAGTTCAATTGTGAGACCCTTGCTTGATCTGATTTTATATGCATGTGGTCCGGAGTTCTATTTCTCCCATTCGCTTGCAAAAATCAAGCTAATGAATGAATGGGCATTCATATCTGTGAGACTTTCTGTGTTACGATTTATGAAGGCTATTGAGCCATCAGAAATGCACAATAGAAGTTGACAATATCCAGAAATTACAAGTTTCCATCTTAACCACCAGACAAGGATTGCTGGTAAAGATAATAAAGTACATCTTAAAGATGACGCAGACTCAGCAAAAGTGCTCTATACTAACGAGTGAGAATCGCCACCATATCTAGGATATTATCAAAGATGACGTTTGCCAGGCCACTCAACTCGACCAAAACCAATGCACATCCTATATTACTTACTTTCATTCGAATGTAAGCACATGGAGATCTGGGACTTAAGCTTGCTGTGACAGCGAGGAGGTCCTCTGCCACAAAGGTCTCCCCAAAATGGCACTTGCATGAACAGAAAGGTAGGAAGCATTTAACCTGAAATTAAACAATTATAATGTTAAGCGAATGACAACGAAGCACATATCAGTTGTAATACGCTTCACCTCCAACCAATAGGTCGGGGTTCGGGTCACCCCTCTGCCGTTTCAAAAAAATAATGTTAAGCGAATAAGAATAAGACGGATGTTAGATCAATAAAGTTGCATGTATTAAATCAGGGGTAAGGCATTACTTGTCAACATCTGGTGTAGCCAAGGGATCGTATATTTCCTCTCTATGTTCCATAGGTGCTGCAGCACCTGCTAAAGCAGCCACGTCCTGCGCCCCTTCCGCCTGCACCAAAAAAACATAGAAGCCATGAAATAAACAGAGAAGATGACCTGAATACCAAGTCCAAAATTTTCTTCCGAAAGTGTTTTCAGAAAATAAGGGAAAGGCTTTATCAGGGTGTCCGAGCGTCAACGTATAACTATGTGGGAACTTCCTATCTGGACTCTCTTAATATGAGAAAGCAAGCAGATTTTGTTGTCATTTCTATTTAAGCCCACGTCAGAATGGAAATACTTTAGCCCACGTAAGACGCTTCACCTACAACCAATAGGTCGGGGGTTCGAGTCACCCTTTAGCCGTTTCGAAAAAAAAAAGAATGGAAATACTTAGCAATTTTGCCATGTGAATAAGCAGAATCAGGAAATTTGACACCCAACACTCTATATGAACAAGTAGCTGTTACCAATACAGTTTTACACTTTCCTTTTCGACATCGAGTAAGACCAAGGAGTTTTGAATAAGAACAAATAGAAGCACGAATAGGTCAGGGGCGATCTGACCAAAACCTTTATGTGAAACATAGAGTCATAGACCTTCTATAACAGTGAAGCAATCCATGGTATTTGTAAATTGTAATTAAGAAGACGTATTACGGGGGATCTTTACTCTTTAGAGCTTTAGAGGGAAATGTATAGCACTGCCTAAGTGGAAATTTCTCACCTGTTGAGGATACTGTGAGTAGCCAGCATATGCACCATATGCATAGGCTGAAGGATCCTCTGTGGCTCCATATGCATAGGGATCATAGCCTTGTCCATAGGCAGCATAATAAGCACTCCATTGATTTGGGTCTGCTGATTGACCCCAGGCACCAGCAGTTTCCTATAGAATATATATTGACATTATGCAAGTGTTTTCAACAAATAGTGTTGTAAATAATTTAGTATGTGGATTGATAAATAATGTTTCTCATGGAGACTTATTTGACCTGTTTTGCTGTTGGACTTCTTCCCCAAGAAAGGCGGACAACTTGTTGGCCAATGACAACACCCTGCATTCTCAGGATTGATTCCTCTGCAGATGACCTGTTCAGTAAATTCCAAGGGACTAAAATCACTTCCCACTACAGTAATGGTGAAAATAACAGAATATATCACAACACGCTGAATGACAAGGCAATACATACCAATGTTTTTAAAATTAATAAAACAAAAACTGCCACTCGACTGTGTTAATGAAGAAATGAGAAACACAACTGCCTGCACTAAGAGATGTCTGTATTTACAAAGACATGCAGTGAAGCATTGGAAATCAAAATAGTTGTATTTGATGGTCGTAACTGAAGTTTACCTTGCAGCAAACTGGACAAAGCCACAACCTTTAGCTGCTGGGATTTTGACATAGACGATATCTCCAAGTGGCATGAATATTTGCCTCAGTTCTTCTTCGGTTACATTAGGATCCAGATTTCCAATAAAAACCTGCAATGTGCGAGATAAATCAACATATAGAAACATAGACACGTATACAAATACTTGGTGAATTCACTTACGGTAGTGTTAGTAATATCGTTGTCAGCGGGAGCTGTCTGCACTGGTGTAGGGTAGACTGAGGCTGGATATACCGCTGCAAATAAAACACAATGCCTTTAGGAGAATTCAAGATAAGAACGAAATAGCCAACAGCGAGAAAAACCATGAATATATGTAGTCTCTATGGCATATGGACTAAGATGTGCTTATTACATGAACTGTGGATATGGCTTTGATTAATATTCAAAAGAACCTCAAATATCAAGTAAATGGAACTCCAAGAAAAAGTAATCAACGTTTAGGAAGCATCAGCTGAGGAGTCATGGTAAGGGTACTATAAACTTTGATTGTTAAAGCAGTAAATGCAGGGTGATACAGCTTCCTACATCAAGTGCATTGTATTGAATAATTGCGCATAGACACCAAAACGATGCAAAACTAAAATAATTAGCAAGCTCAAGTAAAAAAAGTGTCTCACCTTTAGGTGCTGCATAAGCTTGTTGCACACCGCCAGTTGTTTTCTTAGGTGTTGCTGCACTAATTCTCATGGGCCTAGTTGAGCAATACATACCATTCATCTCAACCATTGCTCTATTTCTTTCCACCTCATCTGCAAACTTGACAAACCCATACCCTTTAGAGCGGCCAGTGTTTGGATCCGTCACGACCTTGGCACCCCTAACAGATGGGTAACTACCTCGGAAAGTCTCCTGCAACAGGTAATCTGTAACATCTGGTGCCAAATCCCCAACGAAAATAGAATGCTCCGGTGCCCCATCTGTACGTCGCTCTCCTATCCCAAACGAAGCCCAGTTCAACCTGAAGGTCAATTCAGTTCCAGGAATTTGGCTTCCATTATAAGTCTGCAAGATCCTCTCTGCCACTTGGTGTGAAGTAAACTCCACAAAACCATAACCCTCAGGCTGACTCGTAATTTTGTTCCTAATCACTTTAATCGACAATACCTGCACAGAACATAATAACTTTTCAGTCATGCCATATTCTTGTAAAATTTGAGATCTTCCTAATATAAAGATAAATCACATCCCTCCCACCCCAAGAAAATCATTTGAACAAACGTAATGTGATTTTCCTAATATTTCGGACAAATAAGTATTTTTAGGTTGTTTGCTACATGAACTGAATTCAGATTAGAAAGAGCTGACACTAGATGGTTAAATGCTGGGCGTTCACCATCAATTATACGTTCCCACACACTACCAAATGCATTGTACCTTGTAGAGTGTTATACGAACCAAATATGCAGTAACTTGTACTCCCTCCGCCCCGAATTCAACTTCCCTTAAAACTTGTGCACAGTCCCACGAGAAGTTCAATCCGGGGCAGAGGGAGTGTGAATCAATCAAAACTAGGTATAGATATTAGGTTCTTTGTCACATGAACTGAATTAAGATTAGAAAGAGGACACTAGAGGGCCAAATGCTGAGTGTTCATCATCAATTCTAAGCTTGTATACCCAGCTAAATGCCATGTCCCTTGTAGAGTATCATACAAACCAAAAATGCAGCAACTCAAATGAATCAATTGGCATAGAAAAACAGAAACCCAGATAAAGAATAGGAGAAATACTGAGAATGGAAGTAACACAGAGACGAAGAGTTTGAGAAATTCTACCTCGGGAGAGTGAGCGAACCAGCCGCGGAGGAAGTTTTCGTCGGCCCAATAGGGCAAATCGCCGATCCATAGGGTTCGAACTTCTTCCAGTGTCGCCGGTTGATGATACGGTGCGCTCATCTCTCTCTAGCTGTATGTGATTCTTCTTCTTCTTCGGGTTAACTCTTCTTCTTCAGGCTTATTTCAGCTCCAAGACAGGTTTCCTTCTCCTTTCTTGCCCTTTTTAAACTACAGATAGGTTCCCAAATCATGCAGGTGGAGCTGTTATATGAGTCGAGTCGGTTCGACCGTTATCAAAGACTTCACTTGTCAATACACGAGCTTGGCTGGTTCAATCGAATCTAATTATATTTATTTTGTTACTGAGCCAGATATAAGTCGACCCGTCAATACTTAACACAAGGATCAATCAAGCATTGTTAGATATTTATATGTTTTATTAACGAGCTCGACTTAAGTTATGTAACTCTCATATGAGAGATGCAAAAATTTGTACCCACAAGATGTTCATATAAATAAAAAAGAAGAGTCCAGCAAACTAGTCTCGTAAAGTATAAATGTGGATTAAATGACACAATAAATTATATAAAAGTGACATTGATTATTACATAATCAGTGGTAAAAGTTGCTACACTGGCAAACGCTTCCGGACTGACCAGGTACTGCATGCTTGCAGTATGTTAAGTCGGACCCTTTTTCTATGCAAATACCGCTACAATCATCGTTGTTGGTGCAATGCATGGAATAATCTGCTTGGCAATAGTCTGGATGTGCTATGCTTAGTTCCTCAACACTTGTAAACACAAATATCAGGAGCATCATCAACTTCACATCACCTTTCTGGTTCATGTTCGATTGATAGATATTAAAAACTAGTGTGTGAGGCTAAGTTCCAATTTGTGAGAACTAGTGAATGTCATCGTGGTGATTATTATAGTACAATGTGGTGTGTTAAATTGGAAGGTAATAATTTAAATGGCTAAATTCTTTCATATGTAATATAAATAATTGTAAATCGTTGTTGTGCAAGTCAAGATTTCATATTGTAGAGGAGATAAATTAAACATCTCACGTGTATTTCACATGTATGTCACTATCACCTTATTCGTAACAAAATTACTATTATTTAGAAAAGTATTTGGTATTTATTCTTCATTACTAATTTTGATTGCTTAAAATGTTTGTTCCAGCTCTATTGGGCCTGGGAGTGGTATGCTACAAGGGCCTAATAGGAAATGATGAAGAAGAGGATTTAACTTACAAACCTTTTGTAACTCATATTCCAAACCTCGAACTCTTAATAATACGAGGAGTGACGCTCAGGCTCCGCAAGCGAGACATCATACTACTTTGAGATTTGTCGTAACAAGTAGATTGGACGCCTACTAATCTAGCCAGGATCGCGACAACTACTTTGATAGATGGAGAACAACACAATGGAGATAGACCCGGTCGGAGGACTTGGAGATCGCCTTCAACAACGATAATAATATACACCGATTACAAGAATTCTATGAGATAATTCAGACCACTTGAGGTGAATGAGTGGTCCATGTGTATCACACGGTGTGGGAACTGGAGGTAAATGCTCATATATTGTTGATGGAGGAAACTATAATATACAAGATGATAGAGGTTTATTACGAGCGAGTGGGAACATGTTCGATCTAACTTTGTTGGATAACATGTATAAAAGCGAGTTAGTTAGATATAATTTTTTTAAGGAACTTTCGTGAGTTAGTTAGATCACATAACCCCCGAGGGTCATATTACTTGAAGCTCATGTTTTAGAGGACATGTATAACTTTGCTCCTTTTTACGGTTTTATGATTAAAAACTAGCATCAACGAATGGTGTTCGGGTGGTGTTTAGATGTTATGGAATTCAAACGAGATTGATGTAGAAAGAAGGAGGATTGAAGATCAAGGAATTCATGCTATTATTCGTCCTCACAAATGAATCCATTGATGGATATTTTTCAGAAGCCCAAGGGTCTTTGGAAGAGTTTCGGTTGGACCTACCATGGCTGGTGACAAGAGACTTATAGATGGATCCAGATTTATCGATTTTAATAGTCTATGGATTGAACGTATTTCATTACAAGACAAAATAATTGTACGCTTTATTTTCATGTTGACACAAAAATAACCATACATACAAAACGGGTACTCGATTTGATTTATGGTTGAACCGTATAAAGATGAACCTTTAATTTCACCCATTTTATAATAATCCATGAAAATAAATTGTAGAAAGGAACAATGGTTGTTACAAAATCAGTAGATCAGTGGCAAATCTTGCTACATTGGCAAAGGCTTTCAGACTGACTGGTACTGTGGGCTTGCAATATGCTAAATTGAACCCTTTTTCCATGCAAGTTTTAAGGAAGGCAACACGGTAGTTCTGATTATCCTAAAAAATTTGGTGAATTCGATTTCAGGCAGATTCGGCTGTGTCGTTAGAGACAAGGATGGAGGAGAGGATATCGGGGGAAACGGTGGCGTACATTCATTGAAGGACGGCGTTGTTAAGTCGTTTCCAAAGAGCAGGATCGTCTTCCTTTGTTTTGGTGTAGGCGTCTAGCTCAGTTTTATCCGTAGGAGGGATAATATGTTCAAGAACAACATGGGCATTGGCTTGGACTTGGAACAGGACCATTCATTATAGCGAGCGGTT
>JAYMSP010001202.1:0-34935 GCA_036897095.1 Plantago elongata
TCTGTGCTTGTGGGGGGTGGGGGGTGGGGGGGGGGGGGGGGGGGGGGGGGGGGGGGTTGAGCCTACGGCGGATGTGAAATTCATTAATACCCTAAGTGAGACGTCGATTCCTCCGGCTCCATTGGCATCGAAGGTTGAGTATGATGTACTCGGTAGAGATGATGATGGAATATGTGTTTCGTTTTCCGACAATGATTTGGCTGAAGGAACGCAAGAATTAACGAATTTTTTAGTAATATATCTAATAGGTGTCGAGCATACTTTGAATTCTAGGAGTTGTTTGTTGTGAAAGCTTGGAGAAAATGGGCAACATGTAAGCAAACTTCATATGCTATTTCTTCTAATGATGTATAGATTTTAGCAATTCATGAAGTAAGTTGTGAGTGTGTCTGGTTCAGATCTTTAAATGGACATTTTAAAGATATGTGTGATCTTACATTCAGGAAGGTGTTAGAGATTTTCAAGAATAAATGGGAAAGAGAAAGACAATCAATATCTCACATTGAAAAGGAAAGTTGAGGTTTGGAAAGTGTGAATTAATAAATAAACTAATGCAGAAAAGTAAGTGTGGAAAGTTTAGTTTATTTATGGAAGTGCAATGATTTGTAAACTAATTAGTAAGAATGTGCACTTTGCAGGGCCACACGGGCGCGTGGCGCATGTGGCGCTTTTATAGCTCTTCTATTCAGACATGACCCTTGAAATCTATAAATAAGAAGGCTGGTTCTAGATTGAAGATACACCAAGCCTTCTTTCTCTCCCTCATGTTGCAGGAACATTATCTGCAGTAATTGTTTCTGTAGCATTTCTTTTGGTGCCTATTCTCGTTATTGTGTTTAACTCCGTTTGTACAATCCGTAGTTAGACGTACAGTTTAGTCTGGGCCTTTTTTGTATCCTGGAAGCAATTCGATGTAACCCAATTGTACTCTAGTAGTGGGGGCGAATAGCGCTTAAAGGAAAGCGATCATAATTGTGCTTAATTGTCCAGACTTGCCTTCTCATATTACTCCCGAAACACTAACAATCGTTAAGCGTTATTTACTGTTGCTGTAAGAGATGGTTGGAAGACAATCACTGAAGGAGTTTGCATCCAACATTGTCAAGTTGGAGAAATTCGGAGACAACTTCAAACGTTGGCAAAAGAAGTTACACTTCCTGTTGGCGCAATTGGGCGTGGTGTATGTTCTAACCACTCTGAAACCAAAGCAGACAGATGATGAGACGGTTGCACAGACCAAAAACGGGCTGAAATGGGAACATGATAACTACTGTTGCAAAGGGCACATTTGCAACTCTCTATCAAACACTTTGTTTGACATGTACCGTGAGAAGCAGACAACCAAGGAGGTTTGGGACGGTTGGAGAAAACAAACCTGGTGGAAGATGCGACCAGTAAGAAATTCATCACCAGTAAGTTCTTCCGTTATGTTATGGTTGACACTAGAAAAGTACTTGAGCAATTTTATGAACTTAAGCAAATTGTCAATCAGTTTAAACAACATGCACTGACTATGGACGAGTTTATTATTGTTTCTGCTATCATAGACAAACTTCCTCCTTCCTAAAAAGCTACCAAGAAGGAACTTAAACATAAGAAACAAGAAATGTCTCTTGCAGATCTTGAGAGCCATCTGAAAATTGAAGAAGAAGATCGTCTCCGTGATGGTGGAGATGGTGGAGGTGGCTCTAAGGTTCTTAAGTTGGAGGAAGGTCCGAGCAAAGAGAATCACAAACGTTCCAAAGGGAAAAACTCAAAGTAGAAGTAAAATTCCAACAAAAGGAAAAAAAAAAAACAGTGCATGTTGGAAGTGTGGTGAAACTGGCCATATGAAGAAAGATTGTCCCGAACTCAAGAAGAAAAAGAAACAGAAAACGGATGGAAAATCTGAGGGCGACAAGTTTGTTGCAACTGTTTCTGAGGTCAACCTTCTTGAGAGTGACCTATCCTGGTGGGTTGACATTGGAGCAACAAGGCATGTCTGCAAAGACAAATCCATGTTTGTTGAGTACATACCAGAAGAAGATGGCACTGTTGTCTACTTGGGAAATGGTTAAGCGGTTGCTGTCAAAGGAAAAAGAAAAGTGCTTCTCGAGTTCACTTCTGGAAATGCTCTCACTCTGATTGATGTGTACCATGTACCCGAGACTAGGAAGAATCTTGTGTTAGGAAGTCTGTTGAACAAATTTGGATTTAAGCTTGTGTTTGAGTCTGATAAGTTTGTGTTGACTAAGGGAGGAAAGTTTGTAGGACTAGGATATCTGTTTGAGGGAATGTTCAAACTCAATTTAACTGATGACTATGCTAATAAAAGTTATGTTTCTGCTTACTTGCTTGATTCTTCTTCTTCTTTATGGCATGATAGATTAGGACATGTTAATTTCAGAAAGTTGCATCGCATGGTTATTCTGGCTTTAATTCCTAAAGTTGAGAATGATTTTAGTAAATGTCATACTTGCATGCTTACGAAAATAAATAGGATGTCTTTTCAAAAGTTGAAAGAAACTCTGATGTAATGGAACTTATTCACAGTGACTTATGTGATTTTCATAGTACTCCTACTCGAGGAGGAAAACGTTATTATGTTTCTTTCATAGATGATCATTCTCGTTTATGTTATGTTTACCTTATAAATCATAAACATGAAGCACTAGACAAGTTTAAAATATTCAAAGCAAGAAATAGAGAATCAATGTGGTAATGCTATCAAAAGACTTAGAATTGATAGAGGTGGTGAATACTATGATCCAACCTACTTCGAAAGTGTATGAATAATACATGAAGTTATTGCACCCTATACTCCACAACATAATGGTATTGCAGAACGGAAAAATAGGACATTAACGGAAATGGTTAATGCTATGTTATCCAAATCTGGAATGTAAAGGATTTTGGGGTGAGACACTCTTGACAGCTTGTCACGTTTTAAACAGAGTGCCTACCAAGCAAAATTCTGTTACACCAAATGAATTGTGGAAGAAAAGGAAACCAAACTTGAAGTACTTAAAAGTTTGGGGATGTAGGGCTATAGTAAAACTCCCATAACCTAAGAGGAAGAAATTAGGAGAAAGGGGAGTTGAATGTATATTCCTTGGTTAAGCTTTGAATAGTAAACTTACATATTCATGCTTATTGAACCAAACTATGTTGTTGGTGTTAACACGATTATAGAATCTCGGGATGCCATTTTTTATGAAACAAGATTCTCTTCAATTCTTAGAATTTCAAAAACTAAAACTTCTCAGACAGATTCAAAGGAAACTGTAAAGACAATTGAAGAGCCTAGAAGAAGCAAGAGAGTAAGAGTCAAGAAAGACTTTGGACCTGATTTTCAAATGCATCTCGTAGCTGGTACAAGGGAAAATCAATTCAATGAAGTCTTTGTTGCCTGGCAAAGTGAGCTGGAACCAAGAACGTATCAAGAGGCTGTGAAGTCTCAAGATGCGATTTTTTGGGAAGAGGCAATAAATGATGAAATGGACTCCTTCATGGGAAATAAAACTTGAAATTTGATTGACTTACCTCCTGGTTCAAAACCAATAGGATGTAAGTGGATTTTCTAGAAGAAAATGAGAGTTGATGGAACCGTTGAAAAGTTTAAGGCAAGGTTAGTCACAAAGGGCTTTACCAAGAAGGAAGGCATCGACTACTTTGACACTTATGCACCGGTAGCTCGAATTACAACTATAAGGCTTCTCATTGCATTGGTCTCCATTTATAAGTTCAAAATTCACCAAATGGATGTCAAGACTGCATCCTTAAATGGTGAATTGGATGAAGAAATTTATATGGAGCAGCCTGAAGGTTTTATCATGAAGAGGCAATAAAAGAAGGTGTGTACATTGATTAAGTCTCTCTATGGACTTAAGCAAGCACCCAAACAATGGCATGAAAAATTTGACACTGTTTTGTTGTCAAATGGGTTCAAGATACACCAATAATAAGTGTGTCACAAACAATAAAGGTGTTATAATTTGTTTGTATGTGATGAGATGCTCATCTTTGGTACTGATCTTGAACAAGTTAATAACACTAAGACTTTCCTATTTGCAAATTTTGATATGAAAGATCTGGGTATTGTTGGTGTTATTTTAGGTATTAAAATAATACAGAATCATGAAGGCATTGTACTAAGTCAATCTCACTACGTTGAGAAAGTATTGAAGAAATTCAATTATTTGACTGTACACCTGTTAGTACACCATTTGACTCAAGTACTAAGTTGGTGCCTAATGATGGAAGAGCACATTCTCAACTTGAATATGCTAGTGCAATCGGAAGTCTAATGTATTGCATGGCATGTACCCAACCAGATATCGCATTTGCAGTTGGTAAGTTGTGTCATTATACTCATAACTAGCAGAGAACATTGGAGAGCATTATTTAGGGTCTTTCAGTACTTGAAAAAGGCCATTGGTTATGGCTTGTGATGTAATGGCTATCAAATTGTCTTGGAATGATTCACTGATGCTAGTTGGATAACCCAGGATGATGGAAGTTCCACAAGTGGGTGGATATTCACTTTTGGTGGTGGAGCAATATCATGGGGATCCAAGAAGCAATCATGTATAACTGATTCGACTATGACATCTGAATTTATAGCATTAGCTTCTACCAATAAAGAGGCAGAATGGCTAAGGAATTTGCTATTGGAAATTCAAGTATGGCCTAAACCAATGCCACCGGTTTCTTTACATTGTGATAGTCAAGCCACATTGTCTAGAGCTTATAGTCACGTCTATAACGGAAAATCTAAACATATTGATTTAACGCACATTGTTGTAAGGAAAATGATTAGTGATGGAATAATCACAATCAACTATGTGAGGTCTGCAGCTAATTTAGCTGATCCTTTAACCAAAGGCCTTGCAAGGGAAATGGTTTATAAGACCTCAAGAGGGATGGGACTAAAGTCCATTAAACAATAGTCATACATGAAGGAACCTCAACTCAATACTTGAAATATCAAGCTTGGGTTCAATGAGTCAAGTTCTTCATCATATGGCTGGAAAGCACTTAAAGAATTTTTTAAATCCTTCCCAATGGAAAGTGCTTGGTACTTGTAACGTTCAAGTGAGGTTGAGTTTAAGACTCTTAATAGACGTGTAAACACCAGATGTTTGAATGCTTTGGTTACAAGGGCATTCTTGACGAGTCTACCTAAATGAGTGAAAGTAGTGAGCCGCTTCATTAGAGTTTGGACTTTAACAGTAAAATTCTTTTATCATGCCAGGATATAGACATATGTCTGTTAAGGTGTCGGCTTCTTAGAACGAAGAATAAGTGAAAAAGTATGTGTGAGAGTTATCCGGTTAGTCATTATAGAATTGCTAGTTCAAAGACTTGTCTACTACGCGTATTCTGATTAACTTTGATGAGTTTTCACTAAGTGAATGTTCAAGTCGACATACACCTTCATTTATGCATATATCTTTTGAAAGAAATTTATTTTTGAAAATGGTGGAGAATTTTGGGAAATTTTCAAGAATAAATGGGGAAGAGGAAGGCAATCAATGTCCTACATTGAAAAGGAAAGTTAAGATTTGAAAAGTGTGAAGTAATAAATGAACAAATGCACTTTGTCCCACATGTAAAAAGTAAGTGTGAAAAGTTTTGTTTATTTATGAAAGTGCTTTAATGATTTGTGAATTAATCATTAAGAATGTGCACTTGGCAAGGCACGCGTACGCACGAGCCAGGGCCCATGCCACGTGCGCGTGGTGCATGTGGCGCTTTTATGGCGCTTTTGTTAAGCGCACTTAGCACGCTTGCATCGCTCATCGATTCGACCGTTAATTTTGTTTAAAATTCGTTCGGTCATGATTTAATCTGGAGACTAGTCCTGCTGTTTGCATTAACCCGGGAAAATCCAACATACTTTTCACATTTGAAATTAAAAGTCATTTAATCATGACCATTAATTTGAAAAGATGTGATCCAATGGATAGGATTTAATCCTGATCCAATGGTTGTGTTTCTTATCCTGAAATGCTACATAAACTTTGATGAGTTTTCTCTCCCCCATGTTGTAGGAACATTATCTGCAGTAATTGTTTATGTAGCATTTCTTTTGCTGCTTATTCTCGTTCTTGTGTTTAACTCCGTTTGTACAATCCGTATTTAGACGTACAGTTTAGTCTGGGACTTTTTGTATCCTAGAAGCATTTCGTTGTAACCCAATTGTACACTAGTAGTGGGGGCGAATAACGCTTAAAGGAAAGCGATCCTAATTATGTCTAATTATCCAGACTTGTCTTATCAGATTACTCCCTAAACACTAACAGAAGGAAGTTTGATTGTGGAACATGAGGACAACTTGCATAGCTCAACTAAAGGGGTCTCATCAAAGGTGATAGAGAAAATCATATATCATCAAAGCTTTCCTTCACTCATGATTTACAAGTAGATGAATCAATCAAAATTCAACATATTCGTTAAACTAAAAACTTGGCAGTCTTGTTTACCAAATCACTTCTACGCACCTCCATCATTTGAGAGACTAGTTGAATATATTGGGATGCAACATGACGGCTCAAACAAATGAAGTGATATTTTAACCAAGGGGGTGGATATGCACTGCAATCTTTTTCCCCTTTACTAAATCTTGATCCCACTTAATTTTTCCTAGCAGGATTTTTAACAAGGCGCCTACCAACTATCACTAACTCATGCTCATTCAATGGAAGTTGGGTTTATCATTAAATGAGTTATAAACTATTCATAATACACTTCTAGATATGTCCTATAAAATTATTTCCGATGTATTAAATAAATAACATGTACAATCACTTTGATTGTCAAAATAACCCTCTATTCCCTTTTCTATTTTATCTCAGTAAAATGTAAATTCTTGATTAAGAAAGTTTCATCAATGTAATTGCTAGTACATGCCAAGGATATCTAAACAAAAATAACAACAAATTCTTTCTATCCTATCGGATGTCATACATTCCCCAATCGCACACACACACAAAATACACTATACCTAGCGCGCCATGAATGTGTACTGTCCTAGCTATGATCGACCCAAGTAAAATGCCACATGGAACCTTCTTGTGTGGAAATCTAGAAGCGAAAATGAGTGTTTAGTGTTATATCCATTTGTTTTTCTCGATTTCAAACTTTAATACTCCAAATGCATAGTGGTGCTGAATCATTCCAAAAGCAAAGCACATTGTTTGATTTTTAAACAAAAGACAGAATTAATGTAGGTTAAAATAACTAGAATGTTAAAGTAGTTAATTATATTTAGGTGCCGCAAATTCTCATGCATGAACTTGAACATATACTATTCACATTAAGGCTAATTAATCACAATATTATAGTTATGGTTGTCCCCCGGTGATAGGAACACCTTTGCCTCTTATGTTTCTCTGTCACTTAACCATCATCAACGAGTTGATTTCACATAGTATAAAGATGATTGCTCATTTGCACGGTCGTTCTTGGTTTGCGTACCAATCTGGTGTTTGTATTAATTTGTAGGGGTGTTCACCTGTCCGGGCCGGAACTGGAATCATTATACCGTACGGATCAAAAAATGATATATAGGTTTGGATTAGAACCGGTCCGTTTGATTCGTTTGGGTTTCGTATTTAAATCGTATAGACGATAATAACGAGCAAAGATGCACTTGGTGAGATGGAAAAAGGCTATCCAACCGAAGAAAATGTGTGGATTGGGCATATGGGAGGCTCGCACTAATAATGAATCCATGTTAGCAAAGATCGTTTGGAAGACATCAACAGAAGACATAATTTTTTGGATGGATTTAGTACATCAAAAGTATCTCAAGGGCTGCAGTTGTGAGACGCTTCACCCCAAACCAATAGATAAAAGGTTTACCTCAGTTGGTTAGACACTTTGTTGGTCACTATTTGGACAACGGAGCGCAGCTCCGTTGTTAATACGTTTCACCTCCAACCAATAGGTTGGGGGTTCGAGTCACCCTTTAGCCGTTTCAAAAATAAATCTCAAGGGACGCAGTATTCTACACGTCACTACCAAACCGAGTGATAGTCCCAATGTGGAAGGGAGTTATGAGTTGCGCTCCGAAACTTAACACGAATTTTAGGTGGCGAGTGGGAGATGGCGCCAAAAAAAAATTTGTCAAGACGTTTGGTTCAAAGAATCTGAATTCTTCACGACAATGGAGTGGATAGATCAAAGAGCCTATGATGTACCCTTAAATCGTGTCTTGTTGGAGAACTGGTTGGGGACTTCTCCGTCTGTGACGACCCAGTTAATCAGACCCGGTTGAAGTATGATTCAAACCATATTCAATTATATAGGGATTATCTAAATATATTATTTTATTTTGAGGCGGATTGAATTCGAATATTAGTAGCCAGTTCGTAACCGCCAGTTAATTACGAGTAGCGTTGAATTATTACTTGATATTATCCTAATAAAATAAAAATAAAATTTTTTAAAATTATTTTTGATTCTAGTTCAATTCGCGTCCAATATCGTCCAGGATATCAAATTTGTATTTTTCGGAATTTATTTATGAGCCATTTGGAGTCCAAAAGAAACCAGGTGTATATAATGGTAAAATACCCATTGTACCCCTTAACATATCTTCCTCTTCTCCATTTTTCTTCCCCTTTCTGTTCACTTCATTCAGTCCGCCATTTCTCCCACCGACCAGCCGCAATTCTCCACCGACTAAGCCGCCGCAACCTTATCAGAGAAGCAAACCAGCCGCTACGGGAGATGACGAAAATACCCCTAAACGACGCGTGGCCGATGGAATGACGCGTGGAGGACGTGTGTTGACGGCCAGGAGTATCCCGGAGCGGAGAGTCGCCGCCTTTCTCGCCTATAAATAGGCCCTTCCATCGCTTCTCTCCGCCACCCATCACCTACCAGAAAAAAATTGAACAGTAGCCCTATCCCGTTTTCTCTCTTCCTCGCCTCTTACCGCCGCCTCTCACCCGCGCCTTCAATCGCCTACTCACCGGACTAATGTCGTTACTCGCGATCAATTCCGGTTAGTAACCTTTCCCTCTTTCGATTTCAAGCGAATTTCGGGATTGGGAACAGTATGATAAATTGTTGCTTAGTTCGATTGGCCGAGAGATACTGTTTAATTGTTTGCTTAGTCTGCGCATTTCTGTAGTTACTCGAATAGATTACTGTCTACGGCCTGCGTATGTGAAATGGTATACTGCTGTGTGTTGTATGCTGAGTAGAAGTAGAAATGTTAGCAGAGCAGTACAGTGAGTAGTATATACTGCTCAACTGTTTAGTGCTTACTGTGTTGTGTAAGCCAAGTTGGCATGTACGTCGAAATTGTGAAGTCTTGTGTATTGTATACTGCGTGTGTAAACGTCGACCGGTGGTCGAATGCTACGCGTTAAGTTGAACTGCCCTGTGTTGAGTTAAACCGTAAGTTAACACTGCTCGTGTCAGGTGGTCGTAGTGAATAGGTCTGCCTTGTTCTATACTTGCTAGCTTGAGGTTGCAATTCAGTTGCCTTTTTATTTGATGCCTGAGAATTGTTAATTGGAATGGTTGAGGAAATTCAGTTAGGTTGCACACTAAGTATAAACTGTATTGTGTTTCTTTTATCAAATTCGTTTGGCAGTCCCGTAATTGAAGTCGCCTAGCTGCCTTGTTACGATTGTAATAATTTTCCCGATTACGAATTTGATTTGAGAAGTCAAAGGTACTTGATATTGATTAAGTCTAGTACTGTAATTATATGTATTCGTGATAAGTGGCATATCAAGATGTTAACCTTCTGTTGGCTGTCATGTATTAGTATAGACTAGTTATGTTAGTAGGAGATAGGAGTTAATACGGAAATGATTGCCTTTGTATATAGAGGAAGTGTTTCATTCGGAAATAAGAAATACAAGTATATAGAAAATGCCCAAGTGAAAATACGACTATTATTCTTTAAAATATATTATTATTTGTTCCTATTTCTATAACTTGCCGTTACTTGTGCCCTCATATGTGATACTGTGTGAGTCTTGCATATGTTGAATAGCATTATATGACTAGATAAAATTATATGCGTAAGTGTCTTCGTCAGTCAACTGTTGCTACTAGTTATGATTGTTTTGGGGAAATTTTCGGGAGTTTTATAATTATTCTTGCGTAAAAAGTTAAGTAGTATTGTCCGTGTTTCAGGATTTCGAAGTTGCGTAGCGTACCAACTCATTCAAGGTGAGGACCCTCACTTATCTTTCATTCCAAGTGAGCATTTATTCGGCATCAGGCCCTAGGGATTTCTGTGCCTCCATATTGTTATTGTTAAGCTTTTATATTCATTTACGCATAGTCGTAATATTTGACCTAACTTTAGGACTTGTAGAACGGCTGACATTACCAACATTTCGCTGACTCTCTGATTGACTCTGACCTTTAATATGATTTGTGATTTAATAACCGAATGTGGTGTTCTATGTCTGTTCAGTTTTACTGTTTGTCTTCCGGCACCTATGTATGTCCTTTGTATCCGTGCTTCGGAAATTGTGTGAATTTATTGATCGCCAACCGGCACCTGTTGTTTGACCTTAACCTGTTATCCACCACTTGGCACCTTTATCTATCGTTGTAATCCGCCATCCGGCACTCCTGATTGTTGTTGTATTCCGCCTTCTGGCACTATTGATCGTTATTGTATTACGCCATCCGGCATCCGCGTTGGACTTTGTTGACCGCCATCCAGCACTTGTGATTTGACTTTGACCACCCACCACCCGGCACTTGTGTTTACCTTCGTTGATCGCCAACCGGCATTTTGTTGTCCGCCATTTGGTACCCTTGTTTGCCTTTGATACCTGTCGTTCGTCACTCTTGATTGTATTGTTCGCCTTTCGGTACTATTATTTGTTAGTGTCATCTACCACTCGGCACCAGTGATTGTTCTCGTGTTCTGCCATCCGGCAATTGTGTTTAGTCCTGTGATCACCCGTTTGGAACTGTTGGAAACTTTGAATAAGTGAACATAATGTCCTTTGCACGCACGTGTTATGTTTTGTTTGTTTGATCCGATCCTGGTAATATGTCTGATAAGCCCGTTGTGGCACCCTATGATATGCCTCCGTGGCTTGATAAGCCCGTTGCGGCACCCTGTGATATGTCTCTGTGGCATCATGTGATACGCCTGTGTGGCTATCCAGGCATTCTGTTTGTCTGTTTCGATCGGGCCCAGGGACAGCTGGTATAGTTGGGCCGGGCGGAACGGACCGACAGTTTGGCTATATCCTCCTGTACCCACAGATCCCCGGACGCCCCAACGGTATCACCGGCTCATGTGGTCGATATCGTTTCGTGTACCGGCCAGGCATGGACTTAAGCATGCCTTCTGTATGTCTGCGAGGTCGCTCCTCGAAGGAGTAATAAGGTAGTCATGATGCCCTCCGTGGCCATTCAAGGGAGTTATATGGGTGGTATCTCGTTCGTGAAAATTCTGAAACCCAGGATCAGGAATTTTTTTTGCGTGACAAGTGTTTTATGTTTTCCTGTCCAAAGTGAACTCTATTTTGAATTAGTGTACGTGCTTGTTTTCTCGTTCGTTTTAAAATATTACTCACTAAGTCTTTAGACATACCCTCTCTTCCATGTTTGTTCTTCCCATTCCCCATGTAATGATTGCGAGAACATGTTAGACGATCGGGTAGAGTGACCAGGCGCTTAGTAACTGGACCAGACATTTTCCACTGCCATGTCTTGTTTGTTAAGAAAATAATTGTATCGGCAATTACCCTACACTTTGTACAGTCTATCAATATTATGTTAATAAATAAGTTTATGTTATATTCTGGGTATGGCTTTCCCCTTATCCGGCACTAATCGATCAACCGCGCTTCGGGCGATTGGGGACCCCACACCGTCTTTCACACACCCATTCCGACTAATCTTATGGAGGAATTGAGGAATGCGGGCATTCTTTTGCCTGGAGAGCAAGACACCTGAATTTGGAACGGTACAACTTCTGGAAAATTCTCTTGTGAATTCGCATATCGGATCCTACACAACCAAAAACACCCTGAACATGCATCGAGACTGAATTGGAACTTCCTGTAAAAATCCAAGTTGACGAACAAGATAAAATACTTAACCTGGCTAACTAGCCGAGATAGACTACTCACTATGCACACTCACACAACAAAAAAACTGGACAACACCAACTAAGACATTCCAACGGAACAAGTTTAGTTGCTATTAGCAACAAAATACCAACAATCCGGTAAAATGCATTAAAAGATTGCAATGAATGTACCAACCAATTTGTGTTGCAACAAAATTTATGTTGAAAAGTTGTTGAAAACGAAGGAGCGGGTAATCAACACCAACAAAATTTTCCAACAAAATTAATTTTGTCATTGTATTTTCAACGATTTTCCAACAAATTATAATTCGGTTGGAAGCCCATTTTTAAAAGGTGTTCTATTGTTTATACTAATTAATTAATATGATAATTACAATATGCATTTTATAAAAGAACATAAATATAATGGGGGTAGCAACATAATGATAGTTGTTAGACGAGGAGGTTTTAGAAACGAATATTTGTATGTATATATATGTTTTGTGGTAGTAAATTGGAAGTAACATGTAAACACGGTACAAGATAATTGTGTATTACTAGGATAAAATTTTATTCCGAACAAATATTGTGAAATATAGAGGTTACCTTATCATAACATATATTTTACTCAATGGTTAACATAGTTTTAGTTGATGTAGTGGTAAGAGACTAAGTTAATAATTTATAAAATGTGGGTTTGAGCCTCATTTGCCATAATTAAGTATTTATAAAATTTTAATTTTTCCATCAAATATATTTCATTGTTAAATTACCAACGTCACTATCACAACCATTCATCCAAAAAAAATGTTAGTTGATAAACTGAAATATCAATAAAAATTTTATTTCCTGTAACAAATTTTATAGTTAGTGTTACCTTGTTTTTTCGTAGTGTAATATCAACATCTTATAATTATTGACCCGTTATGTACCCAGTGTAATGGAGAGGATGAGACTACACTACACATATTGCGACATTGTGACACATCGAAGCGTATTTGGAAGGAAGTAATCTAATCTCGCTACCAGACTGGGATTGGTTCGAGAATTTTTTAGACGAAGATCAGTTCAAAGCAAACTTACTTAACAACGGAAGTCATGGAACTCTAAAGTCTTCAAGGGTAAACCGGAGACCACCCAACAGATTCTATTCTACATCAAGCAACATAGTAGTGACATAAATACGTGGAAGATGATTAGCCACGATACAAGTAAAACTTTTAGTGCAAGAGATTAAGCATACCCATACAAATATATTAATTATTAATTAATTAAATAATATAATAAATCTCTTGTTATCTTTTTAAAATGTCATTGTGTATTTTTAAAATTGTCATTTCATTTTTATAATTAATTTAACATTTTTTTTATTTACAACAATAAAAATAAATCTTTAATTATCATACATATTAAAGTGTCATTGCAATCGTTAAAGTGTCGTTCACTATTATAAATATGATAATACAAACATAAAATTTATAGATATAGTAATTAGTGCGGTGTATATTTCTAGTTGCAAAATATAGTAGTACAAGTTATGTAATGGTACCACTAGGACGAATCATATTCACGATTAGTGAGAAGTAACAGTGATTAGAGAAATGGTTTTGTTTCTAGATGGATTCCAATTAAAATGAGAAATACCTTATACTCCCCAAAAGGAGACTTGAGGGTGAAAAGTATGGCAAGAATAACTTACCCTCATCGATCTTCGACACGTGTCGGTGGAATGTAATTAATATCCTTTTCTTCCCAGCCTCAAATTCCTTCTCCTTTGCATAACTATTGGCCCATTTGTAATACCTACTAGCCCTATAACTCTCAATCTCTCGTGTGCTAGTAGCTTGATTAATATGACCCCAACATATCAATGATGATTGTTGTTTTGGGATGCTTATGAGAAAATTTCAATAAAAAGGCAATGCATTACTCAAAGAATGGAGGGTATAATATGGGATCCTAACGAATAAGTAATGAATTTGGCACAAATTATGACGTTCTTCACTTAGTAAATGGTGTGAAATAACTCCATGTTATTTAAAAACTCGAATTTATAAACAAGTGTGAAGTAATTAATTTATATTAATAATTTATTTAACACTCCCCTTCACTCGTGAGCTCGTTTCAATCTTATTGAGAAGATCCAACGAATAGATAATTAATATAGGTGGAGATTTTGACTGTGTAATTTGATCCCTGAATTTTTTAGGTACTTAAACATGATTAAGTTTCATTTTATGTATAAACAAAAATTTATAAAGAAGTGTGATATAATGTATCTCATTCCATTTGTATTTGTGCCTCGAGAGTATAAAGTTGTTGCACATAACTTAGACGTGCGGGTGGGATTAATTGTAGAAGTTCCACGATGGAGCTATTGAAGAAGTCCTCAACAAGGAAAATGACCTACTTGGTTTTATTTCTAGGAAAGCACAATACACTTGCAACAAAGACACTCTACCACTAAGTAAGGATTGTGTTCGAATTGGTTTATTTCAAATTTGACCTTAATATATTGAAATTTGCCCTGAATTTCTTAACTGACGCTTTTAAGAGTAGAAGAATGGCGACATACACAATAAATTAATTATAACTTGGACAAATAACGGTGGGTATTCGAAAGGTCTTACTTTCACCAACTAAAACTATATATCAACCTCGATCTAATGCGAATTTACTTAGCCTTCAATTAATTCGAAAGTTCAAACATTGATACAATCCTTTATTGTTAATGTTGCATATAACCACTTTACAAATGTATTCACATTTTGGACCGCTATAACTTTCCAATTAATCTGCCCCTTTCACTTTCAAAGTTTCGTATTCAAGGTCAAGATCAATTAACTAGTTTTAGTCTAAATATCAATTTGAAAGTATTTAATTATAGTTCCTCGATAAGCACTAATTATTACTTCGTCCTATTCTATTATAAGAGCAATTAGTGATAAATTGTACATGGCATATTAATCTCTAGACTAATGGCTGCAATTAACTATACTTGTTTAAAGTGTTATTCTTCTTTTTCACCTCATAACATATATGAACCGTGTTTGACCAAAACACGTAGTCACTAATTTGTGTATAATATTGTTACATTGTGCTTTTGACCACTGCTCAACTTAAGCATGCGTATTTTCATTGTGATGACTGATGAACATGTACTATACGTACGTTAGGTATAAATATACTGATATACTACCATCTTAATCAGGAATTTGCATTTTCATCAGATAAGTGGGGCTAATTGTGAGGAAGTTTATGCAAGTTCATGTACCTTTCCGAGTATAATGATCTTGTGAGTACTTACCAAACTAACAATTTTAAAACATAGTCAAAAGGTCTGAGGATACATGTTCTAAGAGATCAACCTAGTACAAATCCGACTAGGTTTTGGTTGGTATGAGATTAACATTAACTTTTATCTATATTTGCAAATGCATACCGTCAAAACTTCATATATCATGATTAGTGATTAAGTTGAGATATCATTCATAAATTATAATATTATGCTTGACGCGTTTCACTAGATTTTATTTATATTATATACCCAGAGTCAGTTAAGTAGAAGAGTTTAATACATCCACTCATGTAAGATTTTTTTGGTATTTTTTTTCCTCGTCGGAATTGATTTGTATTGAACTAAATATATTTATAATTTGTATTATTGTTAGACTACACACACACATGACTATATTCCACAACTCTCTACACGTTCGAATTTTTAGATGAGATGAATTCTATCATTGTATCAGAGCATCTGGCTCATGCCTACCTGGGTTCAAATCTTCACGGAGACAATCTCCACCCGTCATTAAATTTTCACTAGAATGGCCTCTCCAAAGAGGTTGAAATCGGCCACGAGTGTGGGTGAGTGTTGGAGTGTTGGAGTGTTAGTCATATAGTATTAATATATATGACTAGATTCCACAACTCTCTACAAGTTCGAGTTTTTAGATGAGATGGAATTCTATCATGATATCAGAGCCTCTTGTTCACGCCCACCTAGGTTCGAATTTTCACGGAGACAATCTCCGTCCTCCGCCCAATATTAAATTTCCACTAGAATGGTCTTCCGAAAAATGTTGAAATGGCCACGGGTGTGGGAAGTCCTGGAGTATTAATATATATGACTAGATTCCACAACTCTCTACAAATTCGAGCTTTTAGATTAAATGGAATTCTATCAATTATAAATAAATTTAAATAAATATGAAATGCATGAATTTTCAGAAAAAAAATAAAATATTATACATTGAGTAGTTTAAACTTTATTCAGATTAATGCGTAATTCAAAGTAAAGTAGACAGATTGAACCAAACCGTCTTATGTAACATAGGTTCGCATGAGCTAGCCGCTTATGCCAATTTTGATGGCATTAGTGCACACAGGTTGCACATGCAGGCTCACATTTAAATCTCACTAGTTGCAAAACAACGGTTAGGATTCACATAATTACCCACACACTTGAACTAAGTAGTATAGATTGAACATTGATGGGTTATAAACTAGTAAAACCTTAGCTATTTGTCAATGTGGGACAATTAATTCCATTCTACTTTTCAACTTTGAGCAATCATTCCTTACTCATCAAGATATGTTTTAAACGTACAATACATCAACTTAAAACTCTCACTTAAGTAACTTATAACTATGTATTCAGTCTTTCCAATTAACAAATAATCAAGAAAAAATTATCACCGTACAAATATATTCCATAGCACTAGTATTTACTAGTTGGTTTTCTCCAAATATTCTAACACTAATATGATATATCATTCGTGTAATGTAATATCATTATTATAACTATTGTAAGGCGGATTCATAAATCTTTTGGGTATAAGATTATAAGAGCAAATGCAGATTACAACCATACATGCAAAGCGGATATGATCATATGGTGGATCCGATAGCATGTATAAGTCCTATCTTAAAACTGAGGATGCAATGCTACTAGTAGTTAGTACAATTATGCCGGAAATAAACATAAAAGTAATAAGACTCCGTGTGAAGTTATAAGCCAGGAAAATGTATGTAGCTCAATCATATCCAAGTCCATTATCTTCCAACATGAAACATCATAAAGTATTAAATTGGCATAATTGGCTCCACTTTTGATGAAAAATTGTTAGAAATTTGTTCTCACGTGCATGTATGAACTATGAACTTGTTTGCTTGATGGGACTAAACTTTCATTATTTTCGTTTTTCAATATAATAAGAGCTTGATTTAAGTTGAGCTCAATAATGGTGCTCCCTTTGGCGCAGCTAAGTATGAAAAATAGCCGCAAAAAGAAATAAAAAAGCAGAGTTAAAAGTAACAAAACAACATAATTCCCTCATAGGCTATGCCTTTTTCCGCACGCTTCTATAGATAACTTATTAGTAAAATAGTTGTAAGTTGCAACAACTTCAATTTATGTCTTGTCTTCGCGCGCCAATAACTATGTTCTGTGTTGCTCGAGCGACCACGGTTTCATATTTAGATCAAATCATATGGAATGGATCAGGTCTAATCTCAGTCAAGAATTACAAAACATGACTAGTTTAAATCGGGTCTAGGTGTAAAGTTAGAAGAGAATTGTTTCATCCCGTGTTAACTTTACTAATCTAGCAGGGTCGAAGCCTGCAGCCACATGCCCTCCTCATAAAATTAAAAGACCAAATTAATGTATATTTTGGTAGTATACTTCTCAATAGTTTCTACCTTGGTCAACATTTCGTAATACTCGTCCAAATATTCTAATTGGTTAATGAATAAAAATTTCACCCTTTCATAAAAGGTGGTATATTTGTCATGTTTCAATTTTTTCCAAGCCATCAATTTGAATTTTGATTACTAATTTAATCATGTTAATATTCAATTAAACTAACTTTTTTATAATCATGAGCATTACTTTTGATTGTCTAAAAATAATCAAGTAGAAAAGGCGATCAATCCAGCCTTGACAAATCATAGCAACGAGTATAACTAGTTAAGCATCGCAAATAATTTTAGCGTAAGTTTCTTCTACACATGAAGCAAAAAAAACCTATTGTATGGCCAAAACAGAGACATATATAGCCAATTTCCTATTTTGTTTACCCCTTTGGATTATTGTATCAACGGCGGATTGCATTCGCGACACGTCATCGCCCTTCCACCTTATAAATATTTAAATTTAAAAAATATAAATATCGATCAAAAAATTTAAATTTGACTTCTAAAATATTTTTAAAATTAAAATAATATTTTCTTAAAAATTATCAATTTTTTATTTTAATATTTTAAAATTTAACGGAATGAATATGTTAATTTTTTTAGTTAATGCATGTTGCGCGATATGGCGAAATTCTGCATAACCGTAGAAAAGTACTTTAAAAATTATGATCCAAGCCTTTGTATGACTCAAATTAAACCTAATAATGCACCATCATTATTGAATTTAAAATTAAAAATAATTAACATGATAAAATAAATGATATGATATGTGTGCCAAATCAAATGCCACATATATTCTTGGACATTAGGATTTAAGTAGAGTGCAAATTAGTGTAAATTTGTCAAAACGTAAGTGTAAATAAATAAATAATATGGTATTTGATTTGAATACGTAAAATACTTAATTCAAACAAAAATATAGAAGCAAATGTTTATTTAAAAGAATGAAAATATGTTGATGATCATGGAAATTGAAAATATATTAAGAGGGGAAGCATAGAGAACTCAATTCAAACGGAGAAAGAGGAAAACGAACCAGAGAAAGTGAGAAAAAAGGTAACTGAAAAGATAAAAAAAAAATTTAAAAAATTGAGCAATGAGAATTGAACACAGGTGAGCTCAAGTACAAAGTTAAACCATCCCTAGTTGTGCCATTGGAACAACTAGTGCATAAAGATATACTGTTCCGTTTATACTATAAGTAAACACACCATATTAATTTTTTTGGACCCCGGATTTTTTTGGGACCTGTGCGAGGCGCCTTCTCGCACTTGCCCTAATCCGGCCCTGACAAGCAAATATGTTCAAAGTCTCGGACAATCCATTAGTTATTCAAGTAAATAAATGATCCTTCATTAATGTTCTACAGAAAAAAACAAAGTCATATAATGAATAAATAGTGTGATCATACCACATTATTAAAAGTCACTAGCCTCCGATCCACTTATGGCATGTTTCCTCTAAATCTCAATACATTTCTGTTATAATAAATGTACGCATAAACTTCACCCATATTATACTCATGTTCCATGTTTTGTTTATTGTTCAAAATGCTTATTAAAATTTAGGAGTAAGTTGTGGTGCTCTCCACATTAAAATATCATGGACTTTGAAATAGTGTATATGAACACAGCGAACCCCAATTTAAACTAAATTTTTAATTTTCATTACGTAATAATGGAACATTTTATCACTATATGTCAAGTTTACATTTGTAAGAAGATTGAATATTATATGATTAATTGTAAAATCTCAAAACATAGGGGAATATGTAGTGTTGATAATCATGGTAGGAACAAATTAATGAATGGACCACCGTGTATAGTGGAGAAAAATGAAAGCAAATGATTGATGGTTCATAGTATATGAGATCTAAGAAGGAAGGAAGAAGCTAGGTAGCCAGAAAGGTCATATTCAATTTTAGAGCAAAACAACACTCAGAAATCACAATCACATTATTATTCTTATTATTATTTTTATTATTATTATTATAAGTGGTGAGATTTCCACGTGTTGATAAGATCGCTGCCAATTAAGAGTCCTCCCTTCGGTCCATTAAAAACTTCCTATGAAGTTACTCTCTCTTCGTTTAAAAAGAGTTAATTGAATATTAGTTTGAGAGTGGTAAAATATTAATAAAGTTGTAATTAGATGATAAAGTAAGTAAGAGATTGAATAAAACAATAATAAAATAGGTGATAGAAATAATATATAATGAGTTAGTGATATGAAAAAAAAAAATTGGGTTGGAAAGTTTTTAATGTATTATAAAAAAGTAAAAGTTAGAAAAATTTTGGGAGAACGGAATTTTGTGGTTAGTTTGACAAAAAATAAAGCAGCAAGACGAAGAACAATGAAGAAGAATATTGGAGGTTAGACAAAGACTCTTTTCTATAATTCGCTGAAATAAATTGGATGATATATCACTGGATCACGAAGAATATAAGTATCCCATTTATATTAAGTCTCCTGCCTTGTACCAACCAACCGACTCCCAGATCCAACCTACCATTTACCTTTACGGGACCTAGATCCCAGTTCAACCCATATATCCGTCGTGAATAATACTTATAACATAAAATTGCGCATTCCATTGTTCATAAGAAAGTATATGTATTAATACAGTTCGTGTGGAATTTCATTGACCTATCTGACTTATACTATAATGAGGATGGTCTCTTCATCATCCGGTTTAAATTAGAAGAGGATAAAAAGGTTGTGGATTTAGGACGACCTTTACTATATATTTGGACGACCTATGATTCTCCGACCCTGGACTAGAAATTTTTAATTCAAAGAGAATATGCTACGAGTTGCACAGATATAAGTTAAATTCCCTCAGCTTCCTATGTATCTTTGGGGTGCGAAGAGCTTCGGTAAAATTGCCAGTGTTTTAGGAGAACCAAAGTTTACTGATGAATGTACTGCTAAGAAATTACGGATCTCATACTTGTTGAAGTGGATATCACTCAGGAGCTACGCCAATGGGTTATGATTAAGGATCGTCAAGGAAATTTAATCAAACAGGCAGTTCAATATGAATGGAAGCCAATATTTTGCCAAAAGTGCCAAAAAGTGGGGCATACTTGTGGTATTGGTACACAGCCTCGGGGTCGATCAGCTTAACCTGGTGGAGGGCAACCTGGTTCGTATGTAGGCAGGGGAAAAGTGTAGGTTCCGACTGGTAGACAATTATCTATTGTACCAACTAGGGTGGTTGTTGGCACTGAACAACGACAGCTAGAAAACGGGGCTAATACAGCTGGCTCGGACCCGGAAGACCGCGTGATTGTTGCTCCTACCTCGGACCAACCTGGATGGACGACTGTTAGGAGTAGGAGGGCATCTCCTAACCGCCAGGTGGTGCAGGAAAGGAGTCGTAGTGAGTTGGAGGTTAATCTGGTTACTCATAATGGATTCACTACCCTAGAAATTTGATCTGGATCTGGCGAAGGCCAGAACCACGCTTGATGTTAGCCTGGAATGTTAGGGGGCTCAATAAAGTTGCTAAACATAAAGAGATTGGCTCTCGTCTCCTCGATTTGAATATAAACATAGATGGCCTTCTAGAAACATGAGTGAAAGCAGAAAATAAAGACAAAATACGTAGACAATTGGGTATGCGTGGAACTTTTGGGATAATTACTCGTCCCATGTCCTGGGCCGCATTTGGATTGCATGGGACCCGACCGGGTTCGAGTAGAGTATGTGAGCAACACGGGTCAACTTATTCACTGCCGGTGGTTTGACTCTAATGGTATAGATCGTGGACTCGTTACCTTTATTTATGCCCTTAATCAACTGCAGCACGTGATACGTCTCTGGCAGGATATTCAGAATTGGGCAACTGGTATTCAGGAACAATGGATTATTGTGGGTGATTTCAATAATGTATTGAGTGGTGAAGATCGTGTGGGTGGAACTCAGTCACAAAACATGAATATAAATACCTTGTGGAGATAGTGGATACGACTGGGTTATTTGAGCTCCATTCCATAGGAGAGCACTTCACTTGGTCTAACCACCATGAGCAGGGCACGATATACTCCCATATTGATCAAGCAATTGGTAACGTTGAATGGTTCCAGAAAAATCCATAGGTGGTACTTTTTTTTTATCAATTAACATGAAATATAGCATTACAATTACAATTGTTGAACAAGACGAATTTATCAATCGATTCTAGGTGCAAATCACCACCAATATCTATTCAGAGAATATAATCACCCATTTCGGGGAATCGAACCCGTGACCTCATGGTTACGGGATGTCTCAGCTTGCAACTCGGCTACAAACGCTTTGACAATCCATAGGTGGTACTTGAGATGCTAACTCCCGGTATTTCTAATCACTCCCCGCTCCTTTTTCGACATTATGTTCCATCTCCACCACGGAAGGGAGGTTTCAAGTTTATTAATGCTACTGCTCAGCTTAGTGAACTCATTCCAACAATGGCTCGTGCTTGGCGTGGGCTGGGAACGTATAGACCACAAGAAAGAGTATGGCTTTTGCTGAAACGACTCAAGCTCGTGCTACCTGGATTGCATCGGGGTGTGCAACGGGTTGTCGCCCACATCGAGCAAACCCGTGCACGCCTCCATTAGCTCCGAACAAATCTACAGCGTAACCGTTTCTACCCTACCTTTCTCTGGAAAATCATGGATACCTCCGAGGAACTAGTGAACTGGAATAATGTTGAGGAGCAGGTAATATGTCAAAAGGCAAAGGTGGACTGGATTCGGTTAGGTGATGAAAATTCTGCTTTCTTTCATGCCCATGTAAAGGAGAAAAACAGACGTATTGGTATCCACCAACTTGAGACAGAGGATGGGCGAACACTTTACGGTGATATAGATGTGGAACATGAGATCATCTCCTTCTATTCTCGATTGGTGGGTACGGTTCCTACGCGTCGATCTGGTATTGATGTTGGTGCCTTACGCGCGGGTCGCCGGTTGTGCTACAATGACCGATTATTTCTTGTCCAGCCTGTTACGCAGCTTGATATTGATCAGGTCCTAAGGGATATAGGTGATTTAAAAGCCCCGGGAATTGATGGCTTCAATGCGTGTTTTCTCAAGCGAGCCTGGCCACATGTTCGAGCAGATGTCTATGTGGCAATCCAGGAGTTCATTGATTCGTCTTCCCTCTTCCTTGCATTGGAATGCACCTTGGTTACCCTGATACCGAAGACCCCAACTGCTACCCGGGGCAAAGATATGCGACCGATTGCGTGTTGCACGACTATTTACAAGATTATTTCCAAAGTGCTCACCGGTCGACTTGGCCAGGTTATAAATAACATCGTGGATGAGAGTCAATATGCCTTCTTACCAGGAAAAGTGATTCATGATCATATCCTGCTTTCCCAAGAACTGTTCGAGGCTATAATCAGAACGTTATCTCGCCTAGGTGTATGGTACAAATGGATTTGCATAAGGCTTATGATACCGTTGATTGGGATGCACTGGAGATCATTATGAGAGAATTGGGATTACCGTCGCAGTTTGTAGCATGGATTATGAGTTGTGTTACTACAGTATCATACAAATATGTGATCAACGGTTCTCCCTCCAAGCTCCTCAAAGCTCGAAGAGGTTTGAGACAAGGCGATCCACTATCCTCGTTCATATTTGTCCTTGTCATGGAATATTTGCATCGCTGCCTGCATAGACTGAGAACCGTCCCAGATTTTAATTTTCACCCAAAGTGTGAGAAGTTACATATCACAAACCTATGTTTTGTGGATGATAACATGTCATTTATGCGAGGTGCGGACAGTTCAACTTATGATGCAACAGATCCATCATTTATTGGATTCGTGTGGATTGCAGGCAAATAAATCGAAGACCAAGGTCTTCGGGCAGGGGTTCCGCGCGAGGTGCAAGTGCGCATATTGGAGATCACGGGGTTCGTGGATGGTACCCTCCCGATACGATATCTGGGGGTCCCGTTATCCCATCGCAAGCTCACTATTCCGCAATATCAACCCCTACTTGATCGTATCCTGGGTCGTATAAAGCACTGGACGACGAGACTCCTGAGCTATGCGGGTCGGGAGCAATTGATCAAAAGTGTCCTTAATTCTATTACTGCCTACTGGCTACAGGTTTTTCCCTTCCCAAAAGCTATTTTGGACCATATTCAGCGAATTTGCATGAGCTTCTTTCGTTCCCAAAAAAAAAAAAGATATAGTAAAGAAAACATATCATTCTGAGAGTTGTTCATGAGTAAATTAACACGTCGACCAAAGAGTCGTGGTTCTCGATTAATTAATGGCCGAGTCGTAGAAATAATATTAGAGTCGTTCGAAGCCCACAAGATTTGGATGATTGGTCCCGACAAGGTACAACGGGAATCACACAATTCAAGATGGATGAATATAACACCCCTAATTCAAGTCAGGTTCATAGAGTTTAAATGGATCGAGAATACTACACATACCAATGATATGCGCCTTTATTTTCGGAGATCCATCCATAATAACGCTAAAGTTAAGCTTATTAGCCTTAAACAATTTTATAATGGGTGATCAACAAGGAATTATCATGGTTCGCGTACGAGGACAAAATGCCAAGAAATAACATGTGTTGGTACGATGGTTAAACATATCACTCAAAATGTTGCTCATGAATCATGACGTCTACTAGAAGAGTCAAAACTTAACCATTAATAGTCAAGTCGTTACATAATTTTAACTATAATCTCCAATAAAGATATCAAGAAGATATTAATTAATCGACACTTTGTTCGATCCTCCTTTAGTAATCTTAATTTATTTATAACTTAGTAAACATACTTCTTAGTGTGTAACACAAGAAGACAATTCAAACATCTTTCTCATCTTAAAACGCTACCCTAACAAGTATATATGATGCATAATCAGGAGTTTTAGATAAGCAAGAAAGAGATCTTTACAGTAAGATATGGAAATCATATATGCATATTCAGCTAGCTAATAATGATTAAATACAACTAGTAATTATTGTGAAAATTAACTACACTTTGGAATAACTGAAAGGTGTTTAGTTTAATTGATTTTGCGTTTAAGAGATGCATGTTTGTGTGACATTTGGAAATGGGTTTGTAGGGGACCATTAGAGCACTCTCATATCCTATTTGGAGATGTAGATATCTTTGATACATCCGCTTCTTACTAATTTAATAGGTGACTTTTAAATAGTATTTATTTAGAGAAACACTCGTATTCGTTTTAATTAACAATATTGATTTATTTATTTTAAAGAACATAGGTACATCTTTTATTAATTTATTTATATATCTTATCTTATAAGAGTATTTATATTTTATTCTCTTCATCTGAACAAAATTTAATATAATTGAGTGGACATGATCTGAACATTATTATAGTATAAAAAATAATTGAACAAAATTAAACTGAACTTAATAATTTTTTTAATAAAAAATATAGCTTCACTTTCTATAATATCAATTACTATATTATACTATCTATATAGTTTTGCATATTACTTACTACTTCTTTTTCTCGTATATATATAAACACACATGTTAATTAATTAATGTTGTGATATGTAGAAGCAATAGTTAATTTGACGGGATAAGTATATACCGATCATTACGTGCTAATCAAGAAGAGGCCATAGATGAACGTGACAACGGGGATGACGATTTATCAAGTGGTATCAGAATTGTAGGGATGATCTCATATATACGTCACTTCCTCAAAATTTACTATTGAAGCTCTTTCCTCCTAGCTTAGCTTATGCACATACAGCAAACTATTCATCACCCTTTTGATTTTTCAATGTTCCGGTCGAGTAATTGCGATTGCTTTCAAGATTACGACATTATCGTTGTGAATTTTGATCTAGTACATCCGGAGCTCAACTTTGGTGCTAGGAGCGGTTTAAACTATTTTGAATATTTTTACATTTTAAAGAATTAAAACATATTCCGTATATAGTTTTGAATTTCTTAAAATTTTAATGGTTTTGAACTTCGTGAACACATTTGGAATGGTGAATGTTGAAAGTGTTACATAGATAGGTTGAATGTGGGTGAGTAAAAAATTCCTTGAACTTCGATCGGCGTAGAGGTCATTTTATACTCCTAGTAACTTTATTTTGATCTTTGATAACGATTTTGAAAAGAAAAAACAAAAGGTTGTGTCTGAGCTTGGTGGTTTTCTCTTTGATTAGGTAATTGTTTATCGGGAATTATCATACAACAAATAGCATAGGATATGTGTTAGTATGATTTTTTTTTAAATACTTCTATTAACTACTAAGCATTTATAAAGGTTACATACTTCCGAGCCACCTGAGGTATCTATTAATTCTTAATAAAAAAGTCACATAGGATGTTTAATAACAATATTTAATTCATCTTTTAATCAGGATATATGTGCATGCTAATGATATGTACACCCAATTGGTAGGACTTGGAATCGGATAAACGATTAGCTCAATATAGTAGTTATAACGAAGAGTGAATTTATGGGATTTATGCATTTTGGGTCTGAACATGTCGCACTTATTTACAATTTAACTTGACTTACGTGGTTTGCAGGCTATTATGTGAATTCGTGGTCCGTGGAGTCTACCCAGTCTCGAAGAGGAATGACGGTAAGTTTGCAACGTCTAGCGCATTACAGAACTCATATTTGTCTCCAATTAAGTCGAATGTGCATACATCATTTCCTTAATATATGATGCATAGAAATATGAATGCGGGTGCAATGTACCCTATATTGTTGGATGTAATTTTTGCGTCAGAGTTTTTGTGACAAAAAAATTTTGAGAGTAGAACATATTCTACAACAGTGTAATGAAAACTAGTCAATACTACTTATATATTATGATGTTGATGTATATAAATGCATGATATATATATAATTGTATTAATATATATTATCAAGAAGAAGAACTTGAAGAAATTCCAGATTAGGAAAGATTCATATATAGGGTCAGATACAATGGAAACTTATTTACTTGATTGCGATATTAAGTCTACTCTTTGAAAAGACAAGTCATTAGACCTAACACAATTTCTTTTCTTTTCTTTTTCTCACATGTATACTATTACTATACATTATGTATACATATTTAGACTGTATACAAATCATGTTAAGGAATTGTCGTATCCCTATTACTTGAGATTTAGACACCAATCGATCTTAATTAAAATATTGATTATTAGTCTCCTACCACAACTACTTCAACTTGATCGTATTTGATTGATGTACATGGGCGGGTCTTTTGCTTTATAAATTCTGTTTAGGTTGGAGATTTGACTCCTCACTTTGTATGCTTATGAGATGTTGCGCAACAAATTGGTCACCTTATATATACATGCTTTTTATTTATAGGAAATAGTAATACCAATAAAAATATTCCCCTATGAAGCATGTTGAAAAGATATTTTTAAGATTTAGAGGGATACATCGTACCCTAAAATGTTAAAAGAATTCCTGATCTTTAGCTATTTGATCATTTAAGGCAACCTGCATTCCGGCAATAGGATGATTACATGTTAAACTGATGTAATCATGAAATGAGCAATTTTGACACACTTTTAGATCTTTTCCATTTGTTCAAGATTAATTATTTATATCATATTATAACCTATTATAATTTTCTTACATATTTTAGGTGGTGATGATGTTTCGACGAATTGCACAATTTTCAGTGTGAAAACGAGATATTTCTATTGAATCCGAAGAAATACTGAAATACGATTATCACACCAATAGCTAGAGTCCAATCGAGACACATGACCTACTGTTACAGAGCTTCAAATTACAGATAAAACTTTGTAGATCATCTTTCTAGATAATGAGGTTACGAAGTTCAAAAATAATTTAAAAGATGAAACAACAAACATGGAGTTACAGTCGAAACTGTGTGGCCCCCTCTATGTGATCCCTTGAGGACCGTACTAAGCTGCATGTTCAACAAAAAAATTTCAAACTCAAATTAAGTTAGGTCAATCAATTCTAGACCAGTTTATATTTTTTTTTTCAGTATGATGAAAAAATGTGCATCTTTGATAAGCACCTTGTAATTTGGTTAATAGTAGAGTGTAGATGTCAGTTTCTGACAGGAACTGGATGTTGCTAGCTAGTGTTCGCAACGAACTCGGAGACGTGCCAAGAATTTTCCTAAAATGAATGAAGAGCCATAATAAGTCTGAGTTCAATTATAGTTAATTAACCTGTCGGCAATCCCAGTTAAGGTAATGAAAGAGGTGATGAATTTGATCATCTTTATCAAACGTGCAATAGATCTACTTTACTTTGGAGCAAAATTAGCAAGAAATTAACATCCTCTGAGATGATAAGGTGCAGTGAAAACAATATAATGGTGTTGAAGATTAACGGTGCAAAAGAATGGAACTTGTTAAGATGTCAAGTATGAACCGAACAAGTGAAAAGCGGCTTTGGACATTGAGTTGGTAAAAGCAGAAACACATAAGCCCTTAAGCTGATTCATAATTGCATTTGGTCTCTTATAAATTAACCAATACTTACTACTTTAATAAACCCCTTAAAGCTACTTAATTGTGCTTTTGAAAATCTAGAAAAGTATGCATTAGTTTATTACTTAAGAGCTTCATCATCATCATCACTTGTTCGTCTTCTTCTTCAACTTGTGTTGTGTGACTTAAAATAAGCTGGAATAGTTCACGTGTAACCATTGTCTTCTTTCTAATCAAGTGATGATTATTATTAAAGGTTAAAGCCAAACGGACACTATCCAAATAGATGATTGATTTTCATCCAAAATGAATTGAATTGATTGTTGGCTTTTTGTTACATACTATTTGTCTTACGTTTGCTTGCTTCCTTGCTTTGTTTGCATTTGGCCTTTGTTTTCAAAACCTATGCAACTCTATCAAGTCAAAGACACCTTCTAGTTGACCATACGTGTCTTGACTTGTCAACAAAACAAACTACTACATTCGATCACTTGCTAGAAGGACTAAAGAAAATTATTCTCAGTTTTTTCTTCAAAATTGACATGGTATCTTAGCTACCTCTCAATTATTGTTTCCGCTTTTTTTTCAAAGGAAATCATGCATCATCTCGTTCATACTTAGGCTGGTTTGGTATGTTAGTCACAAAGGGACAAGATATACTTTGACCGGATCTCGATTCGGAGAAATCGATAAGGTTAAGAACATATGTTTTATTATATAATTTTATTACATTAATGTTATTTAGAAGTAATTTATGAAAAATTTGATTATATAAAGTTACCAGGCATACTATTTTTATTTTTAGTTAGGATATAGCAAGTAGTATGTTTTATGTGTAGTATAATTGATTAGTTGAGGAGCGTCAGATTTTAATGAAATGATATTTGGGCTGAAATTAGGACTCGGTTCTTGCTAAACTTGGCCCAAAACATCTAATTCTGTGAGCTAGAACACAGCTAACTTTCAGATAAACATTAACTTCTTTCAATGTTTAAAAACCCTAACAATATCAAAAAATTCAACTCTTGTCAATTGTCATGAAGTTATTCAATGAGATTTACATTTTCAATTACATTTCGGCCTTTCAGTGTAAATACTGGTAGAAGTTCTGAATTACATTGTCAATACATAGAAGTTTTGATATTTTTCGATCATATAACGCTATTTTCATAACTATTCATATTTTGAAAACATAACGTGGTTAAAAGCTAAAACATGTCAGCACTTCTTGTTCCATTTTGCTGATTTTAATTTAGCTTGTAACATTACATAGTAGTATTATTTTATTTTATTTTATTTTAAATGACTAAAAATTTATATTAATAACACAATGTACACATTACTATTATTATGATTCGAAAAGGTTTACAAGTTGAGAAAGTGTTAGTTTATCTGCAACCCATTATCAAACACATTTTGAATACAGAAGTCAAAACCACATTGTCAAAGCCTCAATAATACAATAACAATTTGGACGCAAAATCCTAGGATGGCTTTAGCGCATATTAGTTGTTGAAAGTCTTACATTTTGCTTTAAAAGTCCTAGATTATACACATATTTTGAATTCCAAATTCATTGTTAATTACAATTTTGATATGTACCACTGCAACATGATTTCATTTGCAAGAAAACCTAATCGTAATTTCACCGTCAAGGAGTGGAACTTCCACTAAATCAAGATGCTTCCATCTTGTAATTAAAATGTCTCTTCAAAATGCCAAAAGTCCAATTATACAATATTACTATCCTACTACAATGAAAATATTTCAAATTTTCGATGCTGGGAAAGTGCATACTCTCACCGTTCCATCAAACTTTATACATTAGAATTTGCGTGTAATTTTATGTAAAAAAATTAAAGTAATAATAAAAAATAAAAAATGTGGGGAAAAGTATACTTTTAGTGATAAAATGTGTAATTTTTGTGTAAAGTTAAGATTGTTTATTATTTGTTAGTGGTGGGGTAACTTTCTTTTTCTAGTAATGTATAAAATTTGGTGGGACAGCTAAAAATGTCAAATGTATAAAGTTTGCTGGGACAATTAAAAATGTCAAATGTATAAAGTTTGCTGGAACGAATGGAATATAGTCTATATGTGATCTCTTCAACGGTAATTTTCTGAACTAAATAAACATGAATTTAATTATAATATAAGATATAATTAAACATAAGTGATCGAGTTTACAGATAAAGAAAATAAGGTGTAAAAGTGTTAATTTGTAGTAGGAAAGTATGTTTCATACAATGGTGCTTGGAGCCTTTTCTTATGGTTATCGGTAGGGTCGGAGAAAGACAGTAATTAAATTTTACGGGATGCGGTAATAATATTTCAGAAACTTGGATAGGGCGAATTCTAAATTTTTCAAAATCTCCATAAGGAAAAGGTGCGAGTTTGTAAATTCGTTGGACCTGCACTCCTATTTCCACCCTGGTGATTGGGTATACTTGAGTTGAAGTAGGAATTAATAAATGAAGCCTACTTGCAAGGTATTGTGCTTGATGACATAATGACATTCATGCAATACTCCTGAGTTGATTTCTATCGTTTGGTCGCAATCACCTGCACTTGTGTAGTCCTCGAAAACAAAACAGCCTTGCATAGAAATTGGAGTACTTTGAATCAAGTATGACTAAAGAGTGTTTATAGATCCTCATTTGAGCGTAAAGCATAATGAGAGCATGAAGAATTGCTCTAGCAAATAGTAGGATTCTTATCTACGGCCCTCTGAATCTTAGTTGATTCTCACTTTCCCCGGACATTGAAATATAACAACTTGACACTATAATTCAATTACAATTATAATGCGAACTTTGCACCAGTCCTGCATTCTGTCTTTCTATCTACCCAAAGATGATTTACAGGACATGGATACAAATAGTATATGATGATATACAGAGGTACTGCAGTCAGTTTTGTGCAATTATCTACATGTCTCTATGGTACCACCACCAGCCAACTTCCAAACCAAGGAGCAGCTGCCTCTAGAGAACCCAACACTTGATGTGACCTTCCGAGCACGTGTTCACAGCCAATCTTACCACGAGGAAGAAAATGCCTTGCTCCCAATAATGTACATACAAAGGAATGGGAGCTGGAGCTGCGGATAAGTTGCAGTCCACAGTAGAAGCAATGTTGGAAGGAGGATGTGTTATTATCAGCTCAGATCGAAACCAGCATCAGAGTTTATGGCGTACAATAGTTTCTCCTCCATTTGCTGTTTGCTGCACGAAAGAAAAAAGAAGTCAATACCCAGTGAGAAGACGATCTTATAGAGAGGCAAATAGGCAATAAAAGACAGATAAACATCATGTGTTTATAGATATGAACAACAGGTTTTTACTAAAGAACATCACTTTTTATACTCCCTCCGTCCCAGCAAACTTTATAACTTCATACATTACTAAAAAAGGAAGTTAACCCCCACTAACAAATAATCTCAAATTTACACAAAAATTACACATTTTTACTAAGAGTACACTTTTCCCCACCTTTTTCATTTTTCATTCTTACTTTAAATTTTCACATAAAACTACGACGCCAACCGCCAACCCTAATGAATAAAGTTTGATGGGACAGAGGAGTGCTAAGATTTTGTAAAAGATTAGTTAATGTATTGTATTAATTCACCAATATTCACATCTAAAGTAGTAGCTAATAGAAAATTTAACATTTGATAGTAAGACATAAGAAAAAAATCACTACTAAATCACAAGTGAAATTGTATTTAAATCATCATGATTTTAACTTGAGAACATAATATTTTCTCTCACAATTTTTAAATCATCATTCATGATTTTACTTGAGAACATATTTTTCAGTACTTAATCAACATGATTTTACTTGAGCCCATATTCTTTCAAGTAAAAAATAGACAATCTCTCACAGTTTTTTCCATAATCATGACCCGGGTGCAATAGGCTGTTTCTTGGCAGCTAATAACGTATTAACTTTGATTTGATAAACTAATCAAGATTCTCACCAAGATTATAAATACTATACTTCAAATTTTCTTTTTCTTTTTCAGTTTATCCCAAACAAACACTTCGTATTTACCATATCCAAGGTGTTTGGGTGTATAATCCCAAAAATAGGAAGAATGACACAGCACAAAGGGTGGACAAAATTAGTAAACCTTCGGTATGGAGGAAGCTTGAGAAGATTCATGCAAGTAGCTGATGTTGGCAACCGATCAAGAGCTTCTTCCGATGCATTACCAGCAGTCCTATAACATGGAAACCATAAAATTCTGAATAATCTGCATACATCACATCCACGTGCAGAAGTGGACCACCCTAACTGCGGAAAAAAAAAAGGCAGGAACCCAGTACCTCTGAATGCAAAAGGTAGGCTCCAAGTACTTAAATCCCAGCAAAGGCCCTCGAGAACATCCAGTGGCAAACCTGATAGCAGAAAGAGAAGAGGTCAGTGCTTCAGAGAGCCACATGGTTCGAGAAGCAAGATCAGAGCTATTGCTTGTAATTCAGAATGGCTCAAAATCTTGTTTGGGGTGTGAAATTGACAAGACCGGCACAAACTGGACCTAGGTCACAGTGAACAGTAATCCCTCCATTCCGTTATAAGTTTCCATTTCCTTTTCTGGAAACCGATCTCATACTTTATGCATTATTTCTTCTGTTTTCTCATAGGTCATAACCAAACAACTCTATCAACATACTAACTCCACAAATTATTTTTCATTCTTCCATCTTAAACTTTGCTAGTTACAGGTGGAAAACTTGTACTGGAGTGAGTATTTCTGATGAAATGAATTACTAGTTTCTATCTAATTGTTGGTGATTTGCATTGTTGCTTAAAAGTAACCAGTGTAATAATTAGGTCCAAACCCAAGATATAAAGCTAAATAGTAAATACTAAACGCAAAAGTTGCATTAGGAGCAAAAAAGGGAAGATATGATAACAACGTACTTCAAAAACCTCCTCTGATTATCCAAGCTAAGGTTCTCGATAACTTCCCAGAACATCTTGATCACATAGTGTTCCTGTGGGAAAAATGATAATGGTCAACCACATATGTAAACACAATAGGTCACCAGATAACAAATCTTATAGCCAAGATTATTTGCCAACTCTATGACAGACATGATCATGCACATGATAGAAATTTCATGGAAGAAACAAGGATTCATGTATAGAAGAATGAGAAAATAAGACAGTAAAAACATCAAACGAGTTTTTATCTAATTACTTGTAGAGTTAAATTATCGCCATAAAGGTCATTTTAATAATAAAAATAAAAATTACAGAAATACTAGCAGAAATTTTTGTTTTTCAGTATAACTTCTTCGAAATGTACATCAAGGCTGGCAATTTGAACAGACAACAGAGACAAGTAACATTAGTATAGAAAAAAGTTGGACGAAGGACAACTCTAAACTATATGATACTCCATCATATAAGTTAACTTTCTCTAAATTATTCTACAACGGCTCTGTTTAGCAAAACTAGCTGAAAAGTTAGCTGGTAGCTGGGAAGCTAGCTGGTAGCTTGTCAGGTAGCGTTTTTTTTCAACAATCTAACTTGATTAGATTCTCAAACAAGCTAGCTTGTTTAAAAAGCTGTGCGTTCACGTAACAAGTTTTTTACTAAAAAAAGCTCATTGAGCTGAAAAGCTATTGGTAAACAGGGCCAACATAATGTTTCGAGGTAAAACACCTCCCAGATGTACAAAACTTCTAATTTAAATACAAGGCAGCTCACATTAAAAGGTAATGACTGGCTCTTTAAGGCTACAACAGACAGAAACTCAGAAAGCATATGCCAGGCCAAACAATACTAGATGGTGAGATAGATATAAATCCAAGACAGCTTCACCAAGAGAATCCAACTTTTTGCTTTGATTCAACAGAAGTATTCAAAATGAACATAAATAAAATTGAGGTACAAACCTCGTGATAGCCGCCTGTGTAATTAGTATGGCTTTGAAGATCTACTACATCAATTCCATCCTTTGATCCAGATATTAGAAGCTAGGCCATGAGAAATCAGAAGAAATGCAAGTAAGTCTCCTTGACCAAAAGACCCCGCCAGAAAATGGCAGCTTTTTGAACAAGCAGGAAACATGGTAATCATCAGCATATATTTACAATCCCATATAAACCAAGAAAAAATCATAGATTATTTAATTATTTACTCATTTTCTCTCATTCAGTCTCTCTCATATTAATACCAACTTACAACCTAAAAAGCATGGAAACAGATACGGATACAACGGGACGTGAAAATCCAAAAAAGTAGGATACAGATGCGTTCAATTTTTTAATATATTTATATATATACACTTAATATATAAGCTAAATATAGTAAACTTCAAGTGAACATTAAACAAAATCAGGGACTGAAAATGCAATTTCTGATTTTTAATATAAACATGCTGAAATTATATAAGCCCAATATAAACCTAAAACCTAGTATCCAGACAATGCCAACAATATAAGAAGAAAAGAAAAGGGGATTTGCCACTGCCTAAACACAACAGAGAAGAGATGAAAACATCGCCGCTGCTGCTGTCGGATCAGTGCTGGAGATGTTACCTGTTGGCCATGGCCATCGGGATTGGTGTGTCAAGTTGGGTAGTTTAGTGGAACAAGAGTCAGATCGACATACCTTATTTGATTAATTGAATTTACTTTTTTTAAGAGAAGGGACAAGGATATGCCTCACCCTCGTTTCGGCGCTTATCCATGCCAGAGGACGTCGGGGACTTGGAGGTT
>JAYMSP010001203.1:0-34909 GCA_036897095.1 Plantago elongata
AGCTAGTCTCGAGGCGAACTAGTCTAGTGCCGCACGGGTCGAGTCTTTCACACATTTTAGAGTTTTATCCCGTGACATAACCGCTAAAAATCTTACTCATCATTAAGATCTGGTGTTCCCTAATGACTCATGCATACATTGGGAGGCATTGATCTTTCACATTAACTCAAAGATCATTTTAAACCTGGTTCAAATAGTTTAGTCTCTTCCTTATTTCATTTAAAAGCATTTAGCTGTCATTACCTCTGACAGGCGAAAAAGAACAAAGCAGATACCCAAGATGCACTTGAACATTTGACAAAATTTGCAAACTGGGCAAAACACCTGAGCACTTAAAGATAACATGTCACTAGAATCACTGTGGAATACATCAAATACCATATAAAGTCTCAGATCCACAGCTTCTAGCAGAACTTTCAAGAGGTGATAGTAAGATTTCATGCAAAATAGATGTTCGGAACTTGCTCCCAAGAAGTCTCCAACCATCAGTAAGACACTTACAAGCTGCACATCTGAAGCTTTACATTATGCACCATGTATCCTCAGATCAATTCCTTACGATAGTATATATCATTGCACCACCATTAGAGTTGAAATATCTCAACCATCTGACTGTTATGCTGCACTGGTGGAATTTATTGCCTGATATATTGGATGAATATGAGTTAACTTTTTTTCCCTGTGTTCCATTCCCCTCCTGCTATCTGAGTATCTGGTATTGGTGGCCAATTATTACTATAGATAATACATTTGATTTGTTCGGTGCTTCTTTGGCAATCCCCATGAGCCATGACCACATCACATCAGTGTTTTTGGTGAGCATAAAAGATTTAGTTGGTAAGCTTAAATAGTGATTACGTGTTCAAAGATGTGCAGTAAGGATTAGTATATGTGGTTTTTGTGTATTCAGTTGTCTTATGTGTGCAAACAGTAAATTTTATGGCAATCCCCATGACCACAGCACATGCATTGAGATGTTTCTTATTGTGTGACCGTGTGTTCTTTCATACTAATGCCTCAATAGCAATGTAAATTTATGAAATTTCCATAAGTAGATACTCACTTGATATTTGATTTTTCTGAGTTGGCTATATTTATGAAAACTGAATTTGAGATTATACTGAATAGCAGTGATTTGATGCTTTATTTCTTTCTGCCAAGCATAATACATTAGGATTAATTGTTGTAATATTCTTCGAGTTGGAAATTGATTATGTAACAGGTTCTTCAATTCAATATATCACTGCCATTCTCAGTTGATTTTACAATATCTTGGTACATCAGATCTATGTAGACCAGATCTATACCCATAGAAACTTAACAATTAAACATTATTTAATTTCTTGTGTTTAGGATATAGCTGAAACGATCGAGATCGAGTGTTTTCTGAACATTTGCAGGATGATACGGGGCTGATTGGCCATGCATTTAAATGACCCCGTTTGGCTCGATGAACAGTGATTTGGCCTAAAATACACTTCAAATACCCCATTCCAAACACAATTTCACCAAAATCCCCATTCAAATGCCATGCCAATCAGCCCCGTAATGATCGCTCCCAAAACTATCGGCAATAATTCAATAAAACCAACAAATATTTCTCATATTTATACAACATAAAACTTATTTGTATATTGAATAAATACTCATCCGCTGGTTCCAGTTGTATCTTCGGCCTTCCTTTCTTTGTAAGATCATGTCAACATTCGGCAGACCATAACTCGATTCTCTATCCATTCTTTGGTGCGAAGACATGATCAACTCAATAATAATACCAAAAAATCAGTTCATTTGGTTTAAGGTGAAAAGAAAAACATAGAGAAATATATTGTTTCGCCATTCGGAATATCGCCAATCAAATACATATTCTCCACAAGATAAGAAAAATTATTTTCACTCACATTTTCTAGCAAAAATTCATTTTCCCCTCTTCTTTTTATTTTCTTCTATTTTCCAGGAGAAGATGCGGCTGGACCAGAACTGGTCGGACCGGCATGATGCGTATGAGGGAGATAATGGGGTAAGATTCCTTGTTGAAAAGATTCAGACGAAGGAGGTGAGGAGTTAAGAGTTGTGGAAAAGGAAAAATAATCTTCATCGAATAAAACATGTCAGGTGATAATTACTTTTTTACTTGACAGGTCGTAACATTTATATCCTCTATGGTTGCTAGGATAACCCAAGAAAACACAAGGTGTGGAACGAGCTTGGATCTTGTTAATGGTAGAGGATGGAAATAGAGGGTAGCATAGGCAATAGAAAACCCGAAGATGTGAGTAAGAGGGGGTTTGCGAAAAAGAATTTGAGTGGGGGAAGAAAAAGCCAAAGTTTTGGTGGGTAGAATATTTAGAAGATAAGTGGCCATATTAAGGGCATGATACCAAAACGATGGTAGAATGCATGCATGTACACGTAAAGTACGCATGATGTTATTAATCGACTTGATCTTATGTTCGGCTTTCCCGTTTTGAGGTGAGGTGTAGGGAAAAAAAAACGAAAGAGAAAGCCATTATATTGCAAAAAGTTCAAAATTGCCCATTATCAAATTCACGACCGTTATCACATTGAATTGTTTTAATATTCCTTTCAATTTGAGTATGAATGAGGGTTTGAAAGTATAGAAAAACAAAGTAGACTTGAGATTTATGTGCAATGGGGAATGCCCATAAGAAATTGCTATAATCATCTAGAAAAAAGACGTAATAGCGATGACCAATAGAACTTAAAACAGGAGATGTCCATAAATCACTATGAATAATGTCAAACGTCATAGACGTAGAAGACAAAGAATCTGAGAAAGGTAATTTTATATGTTTTCCTAGAGGACAAGAATGACAAAAGGAAGAACGAACTATGTTGCAAGAAATTAAAATAGTATTCCTAAGAGTAGTAAGTATAGTTGTCCCGAATATCCTAGGCGTGAGTGCTAGAGATTCGGTGAAGCGGTGAGGAGGGCGGATGCATGGTGGCGATGAGCTATGAGTGGCAAGAGGGTAGAGATCCCCAGTACTATTGCATCTCACTAGACGTTTCCAGGTTTGTAGATCCTTAACAGAAAAATCAAGGGGATCAAATTCAACACAGACATTGTTATCATGAGTAAACTTACGAACAAAAGCAAGGTTTTTGATGATATTTGGAGCATGCAAGATGTGGCGAAGATGCAAAAGAGGGTAAGGTGGGGGGAGGTAAGTGTAATCATAGCTTCGAATTGAATAGTACTACCATTACCAACAATAATACCAAATTTTTTTGCTCAAAGTAGAATAAGACGTGAGAGTACCTGGATTGGTGGTCATGTGAGAGGTAGCACCGACATCCATGTACCATTGCTCATCTGGTTGTTGAAGAGAGAGAGAGAGAGAGAGAGTTTGCATTGCACCATCGATGTTAATAGATGTGTAACCGGGAAAAGGAGCTTGCATCGGATAAGCTTGAGGTGAGCGGGGGCCAAGAAGACCTTGACCAGGTCTCGAATTTTGACTGAGAGAGGGCTGCCACGCGGTGGTGGGGTAAGAGCAAGGGGGTACGACCCAAGGAGGGCATGCCCATGGCCGCCAAGCAAGGAATTGCCAAGTTTGTTGTTGTTGGTTGCCAGTTTGCCCTTTTCCGCGGTTGTTGTTGGAGTTGTTATTATTTCCTTTGCCATTATTCTTCTTCTTGTTCCGATTGTTGTTGGAATTTCGGTTAGCGGTAGGATTCTCTTGACGAGGGGTAGAGGAGTCAGTCAAGAGAAAAAACTGAGGAAGAACCGGATTCACGAGCTCGTGCCCTAGAGGTGCTGTCATGTAGCTTCAATCAAGAACAAAGTTCAGAGAAGGAGGGTAAGGTCTTCTTCTGTTGAATATGGGCGACAAAATTGGAATAGGTCTCTGGTAAACCTGCAGGGGTGCGAAGGACAAGGCGCTGGTCGGAGACATAAGATCCAACATTGGCAAGCTGATCAACAAGCGATTTAAGGCGATTGCAATAAGCAACCACGGAGGAGAAGTCCGCCATCTTCATGTTGGTGAAGTCGGTTTCAAGGAAAGTGGCTCGATAATTCTGATTATCTTGGAAAATACCATGAATACGTTTCTAAGCGTGTTCAACAGTGTCGCCGACCACAAGAATTGATGAGAGAATGTCAATAGAGACAATGACATAAATCCATCGAAGGATGACGGCATCGAGACGTTTTCATAGAGTAATATCGGCTTTCTTAGACTTGAGGTAGGCTTCAAGTTCAGTTTCATCCGTATGTGGGATGATATTATGGTCAATAACGGAGTGAACCATGGCTTGAACTTTGAAGAAGGTTGCCCATTCGTGATATCGACCAGTTTCCACGTCGAGAGTGATAGGAATCAAGGCCTTGAAATTGGAAACGGAGAAAGCGGAATGGAAGGTGGGTTTGTCCGACATAGTGAGATATCGAACGGAGAAGAGGAGCATCAGAAGTTTGGTTCACGGAGGGTTGCGACACGCTGTTTTGAGACATCAGAGGTGGCGCAAGGAAGACGGGTCGATCTGCGTGAGGCAGTAGCGACCGGAATTATGGAGATCGGGCTGCTTGGGGCAAAACGATAGCTGTATCGATGATCAGAGAAAGAAGCTGTGACCGACAATTGGAGTTTGAAGTGAGGTCAGGTGGAGGAGATTTATCGGAACTTAACTTGATACCATATAAAAAGATAAACTAATAACCCGTGATTATATTCATTATGAGATGGCATCTTTATACAATACAAATAGGAAGAATCCTAGCTATACTAGATATCTAACCTTGCTATACTAGAACTATATTAGATATATACAAATCTAATTATCTAGTCTATCAGTTCTCCCCGCATCTTCCTAAATTGAAATGCATTTGTGATTTGTGAAGAATGTTCCCCTTAACTTAGTTCTCATACTCTTCCCGAACCACTAAACATCATTATCTTTGACATCTCACAATTTAAAGGGAAGTTCACAAAAATTAACTTGTCTAAGACATAGAAAAATGTAACGTAATGTGGAACTAATATTCTGTTTTTTTCAATTTAAAACTCATTTAATACAGTTCAGTTCAATTTTTTTTAGTTATAGTTTTTAATATACTTAAGTTAAATTTAATAATTTGGAGGTGAAGAGAATAAATTTTAATTTACGTTGTAGGGAAATTTCAGTAGTTTAGTATACTGAGAATTTTCAATTGCTAAAAGTACCCTACAATGCATCACGCGAGTGACATACAATTAAATTTAAATTGGAGTCTTCTTAAATTGTCAATTCAAAGGCTTTGTTATGATGCATTAGGCACGTAAATATGATCATGTATCGAAAGTCGAGACAAATGGTACAAAATTCGAAATGGGTAGCTCTACTAAATAAATAAAAATTAAAATGGAAGGCGTTCCCAACAAGTTTCATTTATTTAACCGATGGTAAAAATAATGCAAAATAAAAAAGGTGAGAGGAAGTTGAAAATGAAAATAAAGTAGTAGAAATAGCAAGAAACCCTTCGTTTTCCTTGTTCACTTTACATTGATTTGATCCGTTGATGATGATGATGATGTACTGAGAGAGAACTTTTCCTTCGCCTCAAAGAAAGCTAGCTAGCTCAAAGTAATTCTTTCTTCAATTTCATTCATGCATGCACTTTACACTAGTTAGTAGTATTTAAGTTCATTGTGTTGATGATCAGATGATGATTCTATCTATGTTTTGTCATTTGGTTGAGAATTTTGCAGGTGAATTTCTGAATCCTAAAAAAATGGAACTTGTTTCTTCTACTTCCAAGAAGCGAAAACCATGGCCTAGAGATCAGTTTACTGATATCTTGCTATCAATGTCTCTCCAAGAAATCTCTGACGAGAATCTCTATAAATATCAGGTACTTCTTTTTTTAATACTATCTTCTTCCTCTTCATTTATTTGGATTAGTGCTTGCTTCCTTGCTTTTTTTAGTACTCGACCCTCTAATCTAGTCCCATTTCTTTTCGGCACCAAGGTAATAATTTATTGCTTGTTGTTGATGGAAGTAATAAATAATGGAAAATGTATGAAAAATATGGGGATTTGTTTTTTTGCTATTTTTGGAATATGATATCAGATTGGTATATACTAACTCCACTATGTAGGCACCTAACTCATTCATGTGCTATTACAAATACACTCCTCAACTATAGGTTATTACTATAGACCTCTATCCTTGCTAAATTATATCCTCAAGCTTACATAATTGCTGGATTCTGTTATAATTTGGTTTCGTAACACTACTTAGTAGACATCTGCCTGGAATTGAAGTACATCTCACTTCAGACAATGTTGTTTCTTAATGTGTAGTAGAATGATGTCATTAGTAGGATTTGTTTACTTAAAGGAGGTGGTTCTGCAAAATGTAGGTGATTTCTTATGTTCTACTGTTAATGTGAAGGTGTTTGCGTAACTGCGTAAGTAACTACTAAGTTTGGGCGCGTATTAATTCTGAGATATTTTAGGAAAAACTGATGGATTTTTTTGCAACATACAAAAGGCCACTCTACTTTACTTGATCTTTGCTCAGTCTAACTGGATCTTGTTACTCCATCCTACTTTATATAACCATCCCCACTCTAGCGTGAATTAGTTAGAAATGCAGTAGCCAGAGCGGGTACTCTGTCCTACTTTATGCCCGTTCGTATCCCACGACTGTAAATAGTGAGTCATAATGTGATGGAAGATGATGTTTGTCCTGGTTTCATGTAAATTTGAGTTTTATCACACTGGACACTTGTTGACCTGTTTAACTTTTATTTTTGTATATGCTATTCAGGTTGAGAAGATACCTGAACTTTTTGAATCGGTGGATCAGTATTTTCGCTCGTTTGTCTTCCTGATACTAGAAGAAACTCGTGCACGGCTTTCATCTACCATGGAGACTATCTACAGTGCACCATTTGCTGAAATCGAATCTGTCCGAGTTAAAATATGATGAATTGTTGTACGGTGTTAAAATTGATCAATGGAGGAATAGAGTTAGTGATCGTGGTAAGGAACCTTACAGAATCCTGCCTGGTGATTTTGTTATGATCTCAAACGTGAAACCTGAGACTGCTTTAGACCTGCAACGTTTTGGCTTTGAATGTACATTTGCTGTGGTGAGGACTATTAGTGAGGATTTGGATTGTGACAACATTACCACCACCAATTTCAAAATCAAAGCTGCAAAGAACATTGATGTCGGAGATCGGGGACGAAAGTCTTGGTATGTGGTTTTCTTGACCAATATAACCACTAATAAGAGAATATGGAACGCTCTGAATATGCGTGGAAATCTGAAGATCATTGAAACTATCTTCTCCAAAACTGTCATGGTAAGTTAACTGCACTTGGTAACCACAAAAGTATGGTAGCATGAGTTTTTTTTTGTATGGATGGGATATTTGTGCGATACGGCCGATACCATACATCTGAAAGTTTGCTCATCCTTTTCTTTTCTTCTTCTTGTTGTTGTTCATCTTCTGCCTCTGCCCAATGTATTCACCAGCATATATAGGATACACCATAATCAATATTTCAATTTATGTTTTGCCACCTTAAATCAAAGCTGGATGCTTCATCACGCGTCTCTGTCATGCCCCTCAACTCTTGTCATGCATTTTGTGCCTAAATGCCAGCTTTGTTTTATTATACTATGTAGTATGTACTAATTAAAAAACAAAGACAAAAGCAAAGTTCAGTCCTATGCATTAACTTCCTTATCTTTTACAATGTCATATAAAATAGGACGAGGAGGCCTGCGAAGTTCGCCCTCAGAAACTGAATTTACAGATGGGAGACGAAGTTATATCAACTCTATTGTCAAGTTTAAATGACTCGCAAAATCAAGCTATTTTGACTTCTCTATGCCGACTTGAATGCCACCACAAGCCATCTGTGCAACTTATATGGGGGCCGCCTGGCACTGGAAAAACAAGAACTTTAAGTGTATTGCTGTATATACTCTTAAAGATGAACGTAAGAACCCTTATTTGTGCACCAACGAATGTGGCAATTACTGAACTTGCCTCCCGAGTTGTGAAACTCGTTAAAGATTCATTTAGTGCTGATCGTGAGAATGATCCTCTACCTTGTCCTCTAGGTGACATTCTCATATTTGGGAATAAGGATAATCTGAATGTTGGCTCAGACCTTGAAGAAATTTTATTAGATTGCCGTGTCGAAGGACTTGTTAATTGCTTAGGGAGGTTCATTGGTTGGAGGCAATGTACATCACCGATGATTGAGTTCCTGGAGTGTTGTGCTATTCAGTTTCACACCTCCTTGGATCAAGAAATCAGTACGAAAGTAAGTACTCAAGACGAAAGTCACGAAACCATGAACTTCAAGTCAAAATCGTTTTTGGAATATGCCAGAGAACGAGTTGAGCATACCATCTTTCCTTTCAGAAGGTCTGTGGAAACATTCTTGACTCATGTACCTAGAAGATCAATTGTTGACTCTATCTTTCAAAGCATGCAGAAAATTTTAGCTCTGCTTAACACATTTGAAAGGATTTTGTTTGATGAAAACATGAATTCCGAAGAACTGGAGAAAGCATTTTCCTGTGAACCAACTGTTTGTGGTTCCGAGTCATTTTGTGAGTCTGCAGTCTTGATGCGTATTATAAACGAGATTTTGTCTGTTCTGAAATCTCTTCAATCTGCTCCATCAGCAGACTTACCCAATGTCACTAGTAGAGCTACTTCCATGGAATTTTGTTTCCAGAAGGCTTCCCTCATATTTTGCACTACTTCATCATCATTCAAGTTACACTCAATGGACATGGAACCACTTGATTTGTTAGTTATTGATGAAGCTGCTCAAGTGAAGGAATGTGAATCCATCATAGCCCTTCAGATCCCAGATGTGAAGCATGCAATCTTGGTTGGTGATGAGTGGCAATTGCCAGCAACTGTTAGCAGCAAGGTAAATGAGATTTTGTTATGTAATTCAACTTATAGGACAATAATTATTCTTTTTGTTTTGTTTTTGACATATTTTGACTGGATTCATGTGTAAATAGGTGTGTGAAGAGGCTGGGTTTGGAAGAAGTTTGTTTGAAAGGTTGAGCTCCCTTGGTCACTCGAAGCATCTTCTTGATATGCAATACAGAATGCATCCTGATATAAGTCAGTTTCCGAGTGCAAACTTTTACCACAACCGAATCCTCGATGCACCTAGTGTTGAACATCCAAGCTATCAGAAATGCTATCTTCAAGGAAAGATGTTTGGTCCCTATTCATTCATAAATATTGCTGATGGGGTAGAAGAACTGGATGATGTTGGACGCAGCAGAAGAAACATGGTTGAAGTAGCAGTTATCGTGAAGCTTATTCATAAACTCTTCAAAGGTATGCTAGTTTTGATTTGCTCACTAACGACTGCTATCTAGTTTCAATTCTGTTTTTGTAGCAAAACTACACTGAATCTGATTGTTGTGTACCATAAGTACAATATCCTTGCCATGTTTGGTTTGAAAAAAAAAAGAAAGTAAATTGCATTGAGTCAGTGGATTTTGAAAATTTGAAAGGGAGATTTAACATCTTTTACATACTTTACATTTTTCTCAATACATAGCAGTAAATGTTCTAGGTATTGAAATTTTTGAATGTATTATGGAAGTGCACTTTACTACATGTCTAGCGTTTTTGCCATGTTTACTTAATTCCTTGTTAATTCTTCTTTTTCCTATTTTGTCATCTGCGTGTATTGCAAAAAGGATGGAATGGATCGAAAGAGAAGCTTACCATCGGCGTGATATCACCCTATGCTGCCCAGGTTACGGCAATCCAAGATAAACTGAAGCACATGTTCGAGAATCTTGAAAGATTAGTAATCAAAGTGAAGTCTGTTGATGGATTTCAGGGCGGGGAGGAAGATGTTATAATTATATCAACTGTAAGAGCCAATAAAGGTGGATCCATTGGTTTTCTTTGTAGTCCTCAGAGAACTAACGTTGCTTTGACAAGAGCTCGGTATGCAATCGCATTGAGATTATTTTATATGTGATGTATGGTGGGATAGTTTATGCTAATTTTGTGTTTGTACGAAAATAATGAATATCATGGACTTTCTTTGTAGCCACTGTTTATGGATCGTGGGAAATGCAAGGACTTTAAGTAAAAGTGATTCTGTTTGGGAAGCATTGATACAGGATGCCAAATATCGTCGATGTTTCTTTACTGCAGATGAAGATTGTGATATCGCAAAAACAGTTGTGGATGTTAAGAGAAAGCTCGATCAACTTGAAGATTTGTTGAATGCGGATAGTATACTGTTCAAAAATGCAAGATGGAAGGTACTGTTTATTCTTAATATTTTTTATTTCAAAATGTTAATAGGCTCATCTAACAAGCATGTCCCATGCTAATACCATGATTCTCTCCATATAATACATTACTGGGGCAGATTCTAATTTACATCTTGTTCACTATCAGGTTCTGTTTAGTGACAATTTCCGAAGATCATTCAGTGTACTGAAACCCTCCCACCTCAAGAAGCTGGTCATGAAATTATTGCTTAAGCTTGCAAGTGGATGGCGACCTCGGAAAATAAATGTGGAGCTGTCTTGTGAGAGCTCTTCACACATTGTCAAACACTTTAAGGTTGAGAATTACTATGTCATCTGCTCTGTTGATGTAATTAAGGAGGACTCGGTTTATAAGCAAATTTTGAAAGTCTGGGATGTGGTACCTGTCACGGGGATCCCCATATTGTTGAGGCGTCTTGATGTGATATTTTCCATGTACACTGATGACTTTGCAAAGTTTTGCAAGGAGACCACTTTCGAGGGGTATGTGATCTCATTGGTTTAATTTATGCAGCATTAGATGTTCTTAATTGTGTTTACTGTTTAGCATTGCACTAATTTCTTGTGAAAGTTGACAACAGTATGCTTTTTTATTATTTAGTAAACCACTTCTCTTCCAGTTGTATTTTGGGAATGGAATTAATATGTTTTGGTTTGCTCTAACTAGAAATTTGGAGGTGCCAAAAAGTTGGTCGAATATTCCTGATATAATCCGGTTTAAGACTCCAGAGACCAATAACGATGCAAGTTCTTCAGCTGTCGACTGCAGAGGCTTTGTGGAAAATTCCAGAGTGAGTGAGAGCTTGCTCTTAATGAAATTTTACTCACTGTCGACTCCTACTGTAAAGCATTTGCTGTCTGATGATGAAGGCCGTAAATTGGATCTGCCATTTGAACTTACTGATCAGGAGCGTGAGACAATAGTTTTTCCCAGAACCAGCTTTATATTAGGCAGATCTGGCACAGGGAAGACAACTGTTTTGACGATGAAGTTATACCGCACTTTACAGCAGTACTGCTTTGCCTCGGGGGATAATGTTGCATCTGACAAGAGCTTGCATGTTAGCAAGGGTCTTGATGGCAGTGTTGGTGATGAATCTAAAGAGGCTAATTTGCGGCAGCTTTTTGTCACCGTGAGTCCGAAACTATGTTATGCTGTCAAACAACACGTAACACAGTTGAAAAGGTGAGTTTAGTACAGTAAATGTTCCAGCACATTATGCGTACATTCCACGCCTTAATAGCCATATCCAGTGTTCTTGCTAATTTGTTCTAAAAGATCATAACAAAAAATAAAATAAATCATTATGTAATATGTCTCCATTTCACATTAGCTGCCAACTGATCTCATCTGTTTCACAAAGGTAAGTCTCTTCACTCACTTATCGCCTATGTTACTTGCACTTATTTGGGCTGCATGGTAGAATTGTTATGAGTTGTTCATGTAGAGAAATATGTACGTTGATACTTTTGGAAATAAACAATAAAGTAATGATTGTGTTATAGATTATCTAGCTGGTTGCAATGAACATATAATTCGTTGCAGGGGATCACTGCTCATGTATGTTGAATTTGCATTCCCCATTCTAATACATCGTTACAAAACCGCAAATGCTTTTGTTATGCTAAAGAATATACCGATGAATGTAGTTATATATTGTTGTATTTATTCCTTCATTATCAATAATGCAATGTTGAAAGCGGTTAGATATGCTGTTAGGTTAATATAATTTTAACAGCTCGTCGTGATCATTTTTGTTTGAAGGGTATGTGATTCAGATTATGTCATATATAATATATGGGTATATTGGTCTCAGATGTCCCCTACATGATTAAAAAAAAACTGCTTTGTTGTGTCTATATTCTCACGAATATGATCTCCATGGTTTTTCCTTGACAATAGTTCTGCAATGCGCAGGTTTGCCACTGGAGGAATCTCTGCTGATCTCTTTCTATCTGAAATGGATAACATAGATGATATAGCTGAGTTTAAGGATATACCGAATTCATTTGTTGGCATCCAGAGAGAGAAATACCCCCTCATTATCACATTCCACAAGTTTATGATGATGCTCGATGGCACGCTCGGTACATCATATTTTGACAGGTTTCGTGAAGCAAGAGCTTCTTCGAATTGCGAAGCTAGAAGTTCCCGATCGGTTGCCCTTCAAACATTTATACGGAGGAGTGAGGTCACATTTGACCGGTTCATTTCTTTCTACTGGCCTCATTTCAATTCAAAGATAACCAAAAATCTTGACCCTTCTAGAGTATTTACGGCGATAATGTCTCATATCAAAGGAGGCGTGCAAGATGGTGAAGCTTGTGACGGCAAGCGAAGTAGGGAAACATACGTCTCATTGTCTGACAATCGAGTGTCCACTATAAGTGCTGAGAAGCGGGAGATTATTTATGACATTTATCTAGACTACGAGAAAATGAAGATGGAGCGTGGTGAGTTTGATATGTCAGATTTGGTCATTGACATCCATTCCCGACTCAATAGTGAGACGTTATTGGGTGACAAGATGCACTTTGTGTACATTGACGAAGTCCAGGACCTTAGCATGAGGCAAATTGCTATGTTCAGATATATTTGCAAAAATGTTGATGAAGGATTCGTTTTCTCTGGTGACACGGCGCAGACTATTGCAAGAGGAATTGATTTCAGGTTTGAGGATATTAGATCCTTGTTCTATAGTGAGTTTTTGTTGAAATCAAGAAACTGTGAATTCCAGGGAAGAAGAGAGAAGGGACTTATTTCAGAAACTTTTCATCTGTCCCAAAATTTCTGTACGCATATTGGAGTGCTCAAATTAGCACAAAGCGTGATAGATCTTATTGGACATTTTTTCCCGCATTGTATCGACTTATTGCCACCTGAGAACAGCCTTATATATGGAGAACCTCCTGTTTTACTTGAGCCTGGCAGTGATGAAAATGCGATCATCACTATTTTTGGGAACACCAATAGCACCTGCGGGAAGTGGATAGGCTTTGGCGCTCAGCAAGTGATTTTGGTTCGTGATGATATATCAAAGAATGAAATTTTGAGTTACATTGGCAATCAAGCTATTGTCCTGACCATAATAGAATGCAAGGGACTTGAGTTTCAAGTAATTGCTTCATTTTTACGACATCGTACTCTACTTTGTTTTTATTTTTCACCTTGTAATGCTACAAATATGTGTAGTTTGTGAATGATTAACAGTTCATTAGTTATTATCTTTGTTGAGACTCATTTTTTATCCTTCTATCTCCTAGGATGTGTTGCTGTATAACTTTTTTGGCTCCTCACCGATAAGCAACCAGTGGAGGGTTTTGTATGAGTTCCTGAAAAAGAAAGGTTTGCTGGATAATACTTCTCCAGAGTCCTTCCCAAGCTTTAACGAGGCAAGGCATACTATCTTGTGTTCTGAACTCAAGCAATTGTACGTGGCCATTACACGGACAAGGCAAAGATTGTGGATATGTGAAAAGAATGAAAATGTCTCGAAGCCTATGTTTGATTATTGGAGGAACTCGTGCCTAGTACAAGAAAGAAAATTCGATGATTCTATTGCTGAAGCTATGCAAAGAGCTAGCAGCCCTGAAGAGTGGAAAGCTCAAGGAATGAAGGTTAGTTTTACATTTATCATGTTTCTGTGTTTTATCTCTCTGTACTTATCTTGTCAGCTAAACCTGTTTCATGCATATGCACAGCTTTTCTGGGAAAGAAACTATGTAATGGCAACAATGTGCTTTGAGAAAGCTGGTGAAGAAAAGTGGGAGAAAAGGGCCAAGGCTTCTGGCCTTCGGGCAACTAGTGATCGTCTGCGTGATTCAAATTCAGCAGAGGCACGTGTAATGCTAATAGAAGCTGCAGAAATTTTTGAGTCTATTGGCAAAGCTGATATTGCCGCTGAGTGCTTTTGCGACTTGGGAGAATATGAAAGAGCAGGTATGTTGCGTCACTGTAGTCCTTAGAAATTGGTTTATATGTAACAAAGAATGGATATAATATCTCTTGAAACTTGCACATTCCGGTTTACTAGAATTTTATTCTAGCTATTAAGCTCTAGACAGAATATTGATAAGATATACTCATTTCTGTCCCAATCTCAATTTCCCACTTTCCCTTTTTCTTGTCCTAATCTCATGTCCATACCTAAATGGGAAAATCCATCTCATTCCTCATTCATTCTCTACATACTTTATACATTCCACTTTCTAGATTGTACATTTTTTAATTATTTATTTATATGGTTTGCTCTAACCCGGTGCCTAGCTCAATAAAAAAGATGATCATGGGACAGAGGGAGTATCAAACTAGATGAAATTAACAACCATATCACGCATGATTTCTTTGCACGCGGATTCATTGCGGGCAGACCATAACATGCATGACTTCTTTGCAGGAAGGACGTATCTAGAAAAATGTGGTATGTCAGAGCTAACAAAAGCTGGGGAATGTTTCATGCTAGCTGGAAGCTATAAAACTGCAGCTGAAGTTTATTGCAAGGGTAACTTTTTCAAGGAGTGCTTATCAGCTTGCACAAAGGGAAAGAATTTTCACATGGGTTTGGAGTATATCGAGAAATGGAAGCAACAGGTGGCATGGGATAGTCGGCTTATAGAAAAACTAAGTGAATTTGACACAATTGCGCATGATTTCCTAGAAAGTTGTGCACGTGAATGTTATAAAACAGATAATAATGCCTCAATGTTGAGATATGTACGAGCTTTCCGTACGATTGAATCAAAGCGCAACTTCTTAACGTCTCTGGACTGCCTCAGAGAGCTTCTAATTTTAGAGGAAGAATCAGGGAACTTTGACGAGGCTGCTGAGATTGCAAAGTCGACAGGAGATGTCTTGTTAGAGGTTGATCTACTGGCAAAGGGAGAAAATTATGCTGAATCTTCATCTCTCATACTCTCGTACGTGCTCTCTCACTCTCTATGGATATCCCAAAACCAAGGTTGGTCCTTGAAGTCATTTCCTGGGAAAGAACAACTGTTGAGTAAAGCCAAATCATTTGCAAGGAATGTTTCTGAAGGCTTTTGTACTTTGATTTACAAAGAGGCAGAAAGTTTATCACATGGGCAGAGGAGCCTGTCAGAATTGATATCGAGTTACATGGATTTTAAGCAGTGCAAAAGCCATATCTACGAAATTCTTTCTGCTATGAAACTTCTCGATGCACAGTTGCAGGTTCATCCTACAAAGTATGAATGGGAATATGAATTGCCTTCTCATCCCGAAAGTTATGCGGAAGGAAAATTATTAAGGAATCAAGTTTCCAGTGGAACTCTTGTCTACGCATGGACTCTACACAAGGAGAATATTTTGGAGGTTTTTGAATCTCTTGAGTCTCTCGAGAGTCAAGGCTATGCCAAATGTAAAGGTCCAGTGGAATTTAGTTTAAAATATTTTGGCGTGAGATTTTTGAATGAATTAAATGCCACATGTCAATTGCTGAATCCTAATGCTGAATGGGTTAAGAATGTTGATGAGAGGTTTTTGAGGAGGAATAAATACAATGCAAGTCTTGAAGCTCGCCATTTTGCTTTGGCAGCAAGGAAGTACTGGCAGAAAGAAATAATTCTTGTTGGTTTTAGAGTTTTGGGGACTCTTCAAGATCTTTATTGGGGTCTTGTCTTGAAGCGGTCACCCAAATTTTGCCGAAGTACATGTCTTATTGCCATGCATAGTGTCTCGAAGTTCTTCATGGAGACGAAGGTGCTTGACATAAAGCGACCTGATTTTTCGAGGTTGGAGGATTTCATCCAGTCTTGTATGGATTATTTTGAACTCATGTTTCCTTTGGATCCTGTCGAATCTTTATCAGAAAGCATGGTCTCCTTGCGGGAGTCAAAAGATTCGAGGAATTTACTTGAAGAAATTATGTCAAGAAATCTCGATGCAAGAAGTGTACTTACTCATAAGCAAATAGGACAGGCAGTTACTATTTGGCTAGGTTCTGGGAAACCTAGGCGTGAAGTATATGAGAAATTGATCGCAAACATTGGTGATTTTACATCATGGAAATCATTCATTGACCTTTTATGGGGATCAAACATGAGCGATTTGGTGAAGGAAGGCTTAATATCAGATTCTCCAATAAGTTGTGATGTGAGCCAAGAGTTCCGTATAGCTCTGGAAGATACGTACATGTATGCTAATTGGAAGACACCAGACTATATTTCCCCGGATTGCTTCTTGTATCTTGTGGAGCGACTCTTGATCTTGGTTCCTCATACTCGAGGGTTCTTTTTCACTCCAAAATCTTCATTTGTAGAATGGTTAATTTGCCACAAGGCAGATTCTAATCCAGGTGTCACCTTAATATCAAGGAAGCCTTTCAATCCACCAAGCATTTTCGAGTTTGTGTCTTCTGTGATCCAGCAACTCACTTATAACAGTCCTGACACTTTGCACTGGGTACAGAAATCTGGTATTAATGGCAAGTACTACTTCCCCATCCTGATGCTGAGATTGGTGATGATACAATGTTTACTGTGTCTGAACTATGAATTGCCTTGGAACACACTCTACGATCTCCTCGGACGACTTGAATCATTACCCCCTCATTTCTGTGATGCTATCAGATCTTGCAAGAAGAGAGGCATGCAACAATACTTGGATGCAATTGCTAAAGCATTCAACATTATTGGGGATCCTGTTGTAATTGTAGCCCTCGATGGAAACAAGTCCAAGTTCGTGTCTCCAGATGCCATTTTCCTTGACCTGAAACTGTTCTCATGCAAGAAAGACATCATGGATTTACTCTTTCCAAGGACTGCTAAAGTGACTTCTGTCGAAACCAATGCCACTGAAATAGCCCCAGCAGTACAGAGAATAGAACTGTGAAGCCATACAAGAACTGGAAACTTCTTCAAGAAATTTCTGACATCTTCGAGTCTTTGGGAAGAGACGGTCATAAAAGCCGTCTTCTTACAAAAAAGGTATGCAGTATTTAACTTTTTGCAAGTACTTAAGCTGGAGTGGTTTTAACTGAAAGCTGTTGATAATATGTGCCGGTTTTCAGGCGGAAGTGGAAGAGCAGGTGCATTTCTTGGTGGCTGCTGTTGACAATTTCCCAGAGATGATTAGCGATTCTGATGCCGATGAAACTACTCTCTCTGAAGCCAACACCATGATTCAGGACTTGAAGCAACTCGTGTTTTTACTAGATAAAAGGTGAGTTATCTGAATTACAATTTGACACAAAGCTCAAGTGTGATTTCATAAGTTTGCAAGGACGAGATGATTTTACTTGCATTTTCAACTACATGCAATTTCACCATCTGAACAAAGCAACAAACTACAATTGTTCTGTTTCTTGAACTGAATTATGTTTTGATTTGTGGACTGTGCTGATAAGCACTTGCCGGAGGTTGTAGAACTTCTGAAGAAGTTGGATTCACAAAGGGTCAAATGTAAATTAATCTTCGAACTGGGTGCCCGAAAGAAGGATACCACAGAAAATGAGATTGACGACAGTGAAGATTCCGGAAAAGCCAGTGCTACGTTTGCTGCCACAAACAAGCCGCACAACCAGGAAAAGGAACGGGGTAAAGGTAAGGGAAGAAAGAACGCGAATAAGCAACGAAAGGGGAAAGGACGTGGGAAAAAGTAAAACCTGTAAATACCATTTTGAGCTGAACTCTGCAGATTATGTATCTCGAGTACTCGATCATATGTGATGTAAAAAATGATTTGGATCTTGGGAATTGTTGTTGATTTGTCAAGGTTTCCGCTTTGGTTTCATCTAAATATATGCTATGTTTGATACTGGATCGTAATGCATGATATCACAACGCCACCAAGTTCACAGCAAGACGCTTCAAAAGAAAAAAAAATGTGGGCATAAGGATTATATTATATTCAATTCCTATAGTCCTACATGAACATGGCTCATAGATTATAAATACCTCCAAAATTGCATGTCTTGGTATGACTTTCCCAACTTGGTCAAGTCTAAACTTGGTAGTTTCACGAAAGTACTGCAATATCATGTGTAGTCATATACATGATTGTGGATCACTCGATGTTGTAGCATTGTCTGATAACCTCAAGTAGACCTCATGCATTGTGGGTCGAGATCCGGGTTTTTGTTGGAGACACTTTAAAGCTATCTTCACCAGAAGCATAATTTCAGTGGCTACTTCCTCACTAGTCGGAAAAGCAGGTCGTTGGTCGATTATGTCCCACAACATTATTCTTGAGGTCATATGCATCGACGGTGGCTCGGTTGGTGTGAACAACGAGCATATGAAATCTCCTGGATGTTTTCCCATTATTACTTCCAAAGCAAGCACGCCAAAGCTGTACACATCACATTTCTTGCTCACTTGCATAGTCAAAGCAAGTTCTGTCCAGTACAAAACAATGAAGCAGTTACTAAGAATTAGTTCGGTTTAAGTAGAATTGTGCATTTGATATTTTGAAGCATACCTGGTGCAGCATATCCAAATGTTCCAGCAAATGAGGTCCAATTAGAGGAATCTGGATTCAACAACTTAGCAGTGCCGAAATCGGAAATATGAGCCTCTTGTTCCGAATCTAAAAGAATGTTCTTGCTTGATATGTCACGGTGGATTATGGGAGGTGAGATATCATGATGCATATAGGACAAAGCACTTGCAACTCCTTTCACAACATTCAATCTTTTGGTCCATCCGAACACCATAGCCTTCTCATCACTCCTTAGCCAACTCGCGAGGCTCCCCCCATGATAAAACTCATACACTAAGAACGTATGTCGGATATGTGAACAAAATCCATAAAGCTTGACGATGTTTCGATGCCTTATCTCTGTAAGTGCTCGAATTTCATTCATAAAACTTGAGATTTGGAGTGATCTATCTATTGTGGTATGTAGTTTCTTCACCGCAACAATATGGTCATTTGATAACTCAGCTTTATAAACACTCCCACATCCTCCTTCCCCAACACAATGCTCAGGATCAAAATTTCCTGTAGATTCGACAATATTTTCATATGCCATCTTCCCATCAAAACTCCATATTGTGAACAAATATTCATGTTCAATTGAAATTTCGTCCATAGGGATGCTCAACTTGGTCGGCCGCAAAAATCTGACTACTACAACTGCCACAACCAAGATTGCCAGTGACGGCAAGACAATGAAAATGATAACCCATCTTCTGCCTTTTGACATTTTCTCACTGTTCACGGTACCAGAGCAATTCTTCAAGAAAGCACTATTGCCACATAAGCCCTTATTATTCCTCAACTCGTCATATGAAGCATTTTGAAATGCTTTCAAACTAGGTAGAGGGCCGTCCAACTGATTATATGAGATATCAATGTTTGTTAAACTTGTGAGTTGATCAAAACTTGATGGGATTGAGCCTGATAGAGAATTATGTGAGAGATTTAACATCTCAACCCTTTGCAATTCACCTAAGTGTTGAGGTATTCCACCATATAGCATGTTCATGCTCAAATCAAGATTTTCTAAGGAACTTAATTGTCCCAGCTCCATCGGAATGCTTCCACTCAAAGCATTGCTACTTAAATTTAAATCGATTAGCTTTTCACAAGCTGCAAGTTGTTTAGGGATGGAGCCGTTGATACCATTCCTCCCAATGCTGAATTCGTTGAGTTCAACTAGGTTGCCGACTTCTGCTGGTATATTACCGATCAAGTTGTTATCGTTCAAATAAAGATAAATTAACGGCAACCTGAGCAAACTTTCAGGAATGGTACCAGATATTTTATTTGAACTTAGATCAAGACGTTGCAGGGCTAGTGCGTCCCCAAGTTGAGAAGGAATGGTTCCAGAAATATTATTGTGGGACATCATCATGACTCTTAGATTTTGTGAAATCCCCCAGGAAGAAGAAAGCTCGCCATGTAGGTAATTAAAACGTGTGTCAATGTAACCCAGGTTAGGATATATGCCAAAATCTTTTGAGACATCTCCCGAGATTCGATTATTACGGAGGATGATCTCGTGCAAGCTAGAACAAGTTTTCAAGCTTTTTGACATATTACCACTGAAATAGTTGTCCTGGAGTCTCAATGCTTCAAGTAAACCACCAAGGCACACATTTTGTGGCATGCGGCCGCTAAAGTTGTTAAAACCAAGCTGTAGAGATTGAAGAGTTGTTAGATTGTTAAATTCCTCTGGAAGGGGACCAATAAGATTGTTCATAGACAATCTTAAATGAGTAAGGGACTTTAAATTTCCTATTGTCACAGGAATTTCACCAACTAGATTATTCTGAGATAAGGTCAATCTTTCAAGAAATGTTAGGTTCCCAATCTCTTTGGGGATGGCACCAAATAAGTGGTTTATGGATATATCCAACATTCTCAAATTTGTCATCTTTCCAATGGAGGCAGGAATGGAACCCGTCAAACTGTTGGTGTCGAGAGAGATATTTATGAGTGATGTTAACATTCCAATCTCACTAGGAATTTCACCAATCAAGTGATTGTTGTGCAAACCCAACTCTCTCAAGTTTGTCAAATTTCCGATGGAAGAAGGAATAGGACCCATGAAACTGTTATTGAAGAGATTGAGATGTGTGAGCGATGTTAAGAATCCAGTCTCTTTGGGAATTGCACCAGATAATTGATTTCCCGACAACTGTAATTCATAAAGATTTGTCAAGTTTCCAATGGAAGAAGGAATATGGCCTATGAAACTATTATTGTACAGATGGATCACTGCGAGTGATTTTAACAACCCAATCTCACTAGGGATGGGACCTGATAACAGATTAGTGGACAAATCAAGCATTTGAAGATAAGCCAAATAACAAATCGATGTTGGAATGGATCCAGTAAAATTATTATCCGCCAAGTTTAGAACCACGAGCCCAGATGCGTTGCTAATAGCTGCTGGAATTGTACCATGGAAGTAGTTCTCATGAACGTCCAAGACTTTTAGATATTGTAAAAGTGAGAAATCAAGTTTATGAAGCATACCTACTATGCCAATGGACGGGAGGATTATTTCAGAAACCCTTCCAGCCGCGTCGCATCCAACACCATCCCAGTGGCAAGGACTTCTGCTTGCATGTCTCCAAGAAGTAAGATTTGCTTGGCTTTCGTTGTCGAAACTATGTTTCCATTCAAGAAGAACATCGGCTTCGGTTGAATTGGAGTGATTTTGAAATGTTTGTGATTGGCAAATGAATATGATGAGTATCAGGATTATCGGTATTGCAAAGGTTGTTTTTGTAAGAAATTGGAGATGGAAAGGTTTCATTGTTGGTAAGGTACTGATGTTTCCATTCTCAAGTTAAGGATAATTTGTATTCTAGCCTAGACTAAGACACTGAATGGATAAGGAGAGCAATTGTGATCCTCATCTAGCCTATACACTGAATGAAAGTCGTCATATACTATTCAAGATATATTTCATATAGTATTCAATAAAGTATAGTTTCTTTGAAGAAAAGTATTATTTTCTCGTTTCCTCCTCCTTTCATTATATAGTCAAGTCAAGAAGAAGGCCCCAAAAGTCGGTACACATTAACTGAGACAGATATGATTGTAAATAGCGATGGATAGGTAAGGTGATAATTACATCGTATTGTAATTTGCAAATAAATATGGAAATGGTTAAACGCGAGATATTTTTATTAAATGCATAGTACATTTTTATATATTATGAAAGGTTCAATAAATTATATAAATATAAACTTTGTACTATTTTTATAAAACTTATCAATTTATCGCATTTCAAAAATATATTACCGTATATACACTATGATACCATAACGTAATAACAGTAAATATTATAAAATCAGCAGTTATACTTTATAAATAATGATGAATTTGAGATCTTTAAATTGTTATAATTCATAATCGTAGTCGTTAATATTTATATAATTGCTTAATAATTAAGTTCACTAACTTTAAACAAATATTTTTTTACAAAAATTACAAATTAACTCCAATCTGACCAGAACGGTCCTGGTCAGATTTAAACCTGACCAGGACCGTGTCCTGGCCAAATTTGAACCTGGCGCGTATCCTGGCCAGGTTTAAGGTCCTGGTTAGGTTTAAATCTAACCAGGACGAAGTGTTCCATTTTTTTTTAAAAATTTTTAATTTTTTTTAAAGCTCCGCCATATTTGGGCGGAGCTGTGCAGCTCCAAAACGGAACAGCCAAGCTCCGACCAGTTGGTCGGAGTAATGGCCGGAGCTCCGGTTATGAATCTTCGTGTGTGTTCGTTCTTTGTTCTTCGTTCTTCGTGTTGTTTCAAAGTTTTTCGATTTATTTGTTCAGATAATATGATTGGATTAAATAAACATATTTAGATATTTTTATAGATAAAATTATAAATTATTTATAATTATAGAACTATTTATAAATTATAATAGTTGTTGTGTTGTTTGTAACATATAAAAATGCATTATGTGTTGAATAAAAATTGTCTCCTGTTTAACATTGCTAATAAATATTCAACGTAGAATTGTATTTTGTACACCAATCAAATAACGGAAGGAAATAGTTTGAGAAAGTTGAGAAGCATGTGTGATTTTTCCATACAATAGAAATTTGAAAAATAACATTACATTTACACTATTTCTTTTTTAAAACCGACATACACTTAGTATGTATAATTCTTATAATCCCCCGTGTTAAAATTTTATATGAAGAGAATATAATCTTTCATAATATTTTCGAAATAAGTTTTTCTTTTTTAAATAACCAAGGAGCTAATATTAGTTGTTTCATATTTAGCTTTAGATCAATCACATTTTAAATAGAGAAAGTATCTTATAAAAAGATAATCGGTAGCCACATAAAGTTTATGTTTAACAAAATTAATTGTCAGTGCATAAGATAATTGATAAGTTAGTATGTTTTTAAATCAACTACATTATAAACTAGTTGATTGTTAAATATAATAATTAAAATTTAATAAACTAGTAGATTATATACTATATTATAAATTAATATGGTCATTTGATAACTCAGCTTTATAAACACTCCCACATCCTCTTTCCCAACACAATGCCCAGGATCAAAATGAGCCTTATCATGAAGACCCAAAAAGTCATTAATTACATGCGTGCAAATTTGTATTTATCCACCATACATATTAATCGAGACGAATACTCAATAGTGTGCTATAATCACCTTACTTATCAATCGTAATTTGCAAATAACTAGTCGATGCAGAATTGCATTTTCTATACCAATAAAGTCAAATAACGGAAGGAAATAGTTCGGAAAAGTAAATTTTCGAATATATATAGAAATCAGACTCGAATTTTTTAAGAATGACTTGTTTTAGTTGTTTCACACTTTATATTAATCACATGATTCCACATAGAGAAAGTACCTTATAGAAACTAACTGTAAAGTTTATAAAGATAGGCTCCGTATTACCTTTTGAGCTAGATTTTCAGTTTCAGAAGTATTTTTTTAATAAAAAATTCATTATGCGAATACGCAGCTTTTCAAACAAATTAGTTAAAAAGGTAGTGAGAAGCTAATCTAATTAAGTTGTTGAAAAATAAAGATACATAACCAACTACCAGCTAATTATTCAGCTACCAGCTACCTTTTCAACTATCAGTTATCTTTTTAACTAGTTTTGCTAAAATTGACCATAGTCTAGGAAAAGAATGATTTTTTCATTAGATATGAAAATTTCACTTTTTTTACATTAAAAAAATTCACATACCCTAAATAAAAATTTACAAACAACTTAAAAATCCACATACCCTAAATAAAAATTCACAGGCAATACTTAAAAATCTATAGATATTGAATAAAAATCCACAAATACTAAATTAGAAAAGTGGAATTTCCATATATAATGAAAGAAATCACTCTTTCCTTAAATTTGTAAAAATTAATTTGGTAGACGCTTAAATTTATTTTCGACAAAACTGTTGATAAGGACCTGTTAGTTGATATTTATAAAAATATTTGATCAATTAATTTATTGATAAACTAGTTGTTGTATATACCAGGTCGTAAAAGCATATTCAAGAGACTTTGATATCCTACAGAGTCGTAGTATGGATCGAATAAGAGTTTTAATTAGATTAGAATTATTATTAATTTTGGTTTTCTTTTAGTTTAATAGTTTTGATTTAGTTAGGATTATTAAGTCTACTAGGTTTAACTTGTGTAGAGCTAAGATTAAGCCAACAAGGCATAATTAAGTTCATTAATTCTAGTATAGTCATAACCCATCTATTATTTGGGTCTCAAGGTTAGATTAGTTATTTCGTAAGACCTTTAAGGGCATTCTCGTCCTCCTGTCTGGAATGACGTCCGAGGAGAATGCTCCCGATCAGGACGTCCGGAACCGGTTATGCCCTCTCCTACTGATGTGCTATGATCTGCTTTACTTGATTCTCTTTAGGTCCAGATGCAGACTCATATGTGCTGGTGATCTGAACCTGCTTCCTTTCGGATATAGCCCCTTTGGTCAGGATATCCCTATTACGGCATTCTTGTATGTTTTGGTCTGGTTTGACCTCGGATGGCCTTTGGTTCAGGATCCCATACTCGGATCCTTGAGGCCTTGACCATGTAACACCGAGATGTCTTAGGATCCAATCGGAAGACATCCAAATAACAGATTGGACATATTCATATATCAACGACACACTTTATTCAACATGCTACTAAGCCCCTACACTTTATAAGCAACTTAGGTTAGTTTAATTTTTCATTGATTAGCATATTGAAATACTTATTCTAATTTGGTTTTCACTAGTTAAACTTCAGCTTATTTTAATACCTCATTGTCGTGAGTTATTCTACATGTTAGAATTCTAATCTATTCTTTCACTACACTTTTGTTCCATATTATAAACAAGCTAATTCAGCTACCAGTTAACATTTGCATAGCATATTTATTAAGAAAATAAATGCATCAGCTCTCGATAAATTTGTGTTAATATCGAGAGTAACAACAACTTTTGCCAGTGGTTTGTATGAAAATGGCGATGTCATTGTACATGCCTAGGTAAAATACAAATTATTTATAATAACCTTTGACTGTCTGTGTTATTAACATATAATATCTATAACTAATCATATGATATTGATTATCGAGGGGGTGGAGAATGTTAGACTTTAGGTGTTTCTTCTTTTGAAGACTGAGACCTTTTAAATAGTCGAGAAACATGAATGTTCACTGCACGAAAATAAGCATATTTCGTTACACCAAATCAAAGTAGATTTCTTGCAAAAGTTTAATCAAAGTAGATTTCTTGCAAAAGTTTATAGTGTCACTATGTATAGAAGAGTTCATAGTGTCTGACATGTTTAGACCAGTTTCTATAAGCATAAAGTTCTCGTTGATAGTGTATAAAACATTAATTGCCAAGTTAATTTGTGAATTAGATAAATTGTAATTCGTCTTGAAAAGAAGGAAGTTAAGTATGTTCGTTAAAATTCATCTTAAGTCAACATGTAGAGAATGTACAATCCTAGAGAAGGTCCGTCGGTATGAAAGGTCCATCTATCTAAAACAAATAAGATGAAGTTTTTAGACCCTTTTGAGCCGGTTTGCCTAAAACAAACCGACTAGGACTTTACTTGTTTAGAGACTGAGAGCTCAGGCTCGAACCTCTAAAATTAGATAGTAGAATATTGAGAGGTAGTTACTTACATTTATGAGTAGTAAATACCATCCTATTTATAGAAGGGTGAGGGAACAAAGCTCCGTCAATCTTGAAGATTGATCGGTAGGGCGAGATGTTGACACGTGTCATTGGAGATGGGTGGTGCATGACACTACTCCGACATTCAAGGTCGGATTTCAAGTGCTTAGGTACAGTCTTGGGTCCATCCTTGAGGATTCTGGGCAGCCCCATGTACTCAAGGTCGGACTTAGGTCCTTCTTTGAGCCCCATGTACTTCTGCTTAGTTCTTTGTGTCGAATTAGCACAGATTGAAGCGAAGCTCATCGACTTACTATGTTTAATTCGTATTGAATTGGTTGGTTCGTAGAGAAGACTTATTGAAGAACGACCTATATTTTTAGAATAATGATCCATGCTAGCTATTAATTAATAAATGTTTATAAAATTCATTTCTTTTGTAATATGAAAAATAATATCAACATTGATAAGATGTATGTTTTAAGTAATAATATCGGTAATTATCTTGACAATATAAGCTAAATTATCTAATAGTCGTTCCAGATTTGGTGAACGTTGAAAGCATAATGAAGAGTGAAATATATTAAAATTAAAGATGCATAATAACCAAGAGTGAAATTGTGTTTGAGATAAAATATTATCCGATTGACTGATTGTTAGTTTATTTGATACGCAACATGTTATACTTGAAGAGGAAAAAAGAAAACACTTAAAATCGTTGATCCATTAGTAGACTTCCTCGATTACAACAGTAATTACTAATTACTTATATGGTCAATGACCGGTTGTGGAGTACTTGCGCATACCTCTAGCGCGCATCCCAATCATGTAACGAAGGAGACACGAATCCAATAGAGTCTCAGGCAGTGAACGCATTACAAAGGCTTGCAAGGCATGAGGCCAATACGGCAAGCAAGTGGCATCGTGCCCAATCCATCTTAAGCTAGCCTTGCTATATGTTTCCGGTGACGGAATCAACAGTGAACTTTTCTTTATGGATGCCATCTTCGTTGCAACAAGCAATGGAATCTGCACGCATGGATATTATATATGGTTAATGATTAATTTTCGCAAAATTCCTGGAGGTGGGTTGGGCCGTTGGGACATAGACATAAGAGTCTTTATGCCCTGGTGTGATAATCAATAAAAATATAAAATGGATGTGGGATGTATTGGTGATCCACTAATTAGATACAACTAATAATCCACCAATTACTAAAAATTCAACAAGTATATGAAAATTCGAACCGGAAAGTCGTCTTCTAAGTATATGAAGTACTCCAATATGTGCATATTATTCACAAACGGAACAGAGACTGAGATACTCAAATTCTTATTTAATTGTAATTCTATTGTTTTTCATGTCTTCTGATATAATTTTTGCTCATGTAAATTAAAGGGGTGAGAAGCATAAAACACCTCACAATTATCAGTTACTAGCACAAAATCCCCTCAATTATCGAATGGTAGTGAGGGTACGTGGCGCTGAGTTTAGTATAAATTGAGGGGATTTCATGCAAATTTATTAAAAGAGGAGATTCCGTGCTCATAACTGATAACTGAAATGTGTTTTGGACTGTTTACTCTAAATTAAAGTATTCATATTTGCGATATAAGGTTGGGGGAAAGTGTGGAAGTGATCAATCATCGTTCTCTTAAACATGAAAAAGACCATATTTATCCTACAAAAGTGCTTGAATACACTCACATAAGAAGAAAAGAGATATGCATATGAATGGTATAGGTTGAATTGGATATGATATGAGTGGAATGTGAGAAGAAAGATGAGTAAAGTAGAGTATGAGGTTTGTACATAGAGTTGCGTAAGACTACCCACAATGGAGCGCCATTGGCACGGCGTCGTGCCCGATGCCGCGCCAAAGGCGCCCCGATGGTGCTTTTTCATTGGCGCGGTGAGGTAAAGGCGCTGTGCCACGGCGCATAAAGCGCCTGGCAGCATCCACTCGGCTGCTGCCACGTCCCCTACCCTTTTTTATTTTTTTTCGTTTTGTTTGTTTTTTCGGTTTTCGGTTTTTATCCGTTTTCGAACGATAATATCTTCAAAAATACTTAATAAAAAAATATAAAAAAATAACCAACGGATACGTTTTTTCACGATCTACAAAATGAGACCAAATTTGATTTTTTTTTAATTTTTTAATTATATGTTGTAATATATTCCTCGTTTGTTTTATGCCATTAAATTTTAAAACGTATTCAATAAAATGCAATTTCATTAATTTTAACTTCTAAACAATTTTATGATATGAAAATTTTTTAAAAAAATGACATGGCGACGACGACGCGCCACCACTAAAGCAAAAACGACGATGACGCGCCGTCGGCTCGTCACCATTGTGGATGGTCTAAGAACCAAGATCAATGAGTCGTGATCACAATCATAAGTAGTGGTGGTCATGATTCACGATTAAAAAACAACTGATTATGTGAAATATATATATATTCAATTTGTGTGGCACTCCCGATCATGAACAGTGTTTTTAATTTCTCTTTACTTTTTTAAAAATCATGTTAACTATTTTATAAGAGCGTTTAGAAATTGAAATTAATCAAATCATGTTAACTATTTTATAAGAGCATTTAGAAATTGAAATTAATCGATTAATGACTATGTTCTTTTCGTCTGTAAACTAATACAATCTTGTTTCTAGTTAATTTTATATACTATAAGTCAGTTCAATTCATTTCAAATTCATTATGTACACTCAGTTCAGTATAGACAAAGATAATATATTTTAAGAAGATGCGATAAAAGTAAATAATAAAAAAAAACAAAGTGAAGATGCAATAGCCAAAATTTGAGTTGTCGACAAACTTTAATTAAAAAATTATAAATTGTATATGTACTTAAGGTTTAATTTAATTGCATGCAAAACATATATATATATATATATATATATATATATATATATATGATTTGATAAATGGGCAATTTTCATGTCCTTTTAAGATCATTAAACATCTAGACTTTAATGTTTTAAATATTGTACTGAAGAACAAAATATGACGAAATAAAAACAAACGACATAAGTCAATCCTAACCAGTATTATACAATTTTACCCATTCATTTCTCTTTCAACTCTCAATTTAAAATTTTATCTTATCACAATCAACCTCGAACTTTTAAATTAATTTTAATATATAAACCCCCTCTTTTTTTTTTTTCACATTCTAAACTTTCTTTATCTTTAACAACACCACAAAAATAAAATAAAATTAATTCATCCTTATAATTTATGATCGATATTGACTTTCCGGACTGTCAAGACCCGACCGTTAATTGGTCGAGCCCTGACACTCTCGACCAGTGCAGTTACTCATGAACAACTCTCCGGGTGATATGTTGGTTTCACTGTACCTACACAATTTCTTTTCAACCCACTTTGTCCTCACTCGTGCACGAATCGGAAGACTTTCCAACTGATCACCCATCATAAGATTGCTCCAGAGCAAACACGCTTAACTCTGAGGTTATCATAGATGGATTTTCGAAAAAGAAAGATGCACATTGTTCGTATGAGTAACGTTCTCGTTCCCTTTAAACTCTTTAGACTTGATTTGAAATTATGGGGCGTTACACGTACAAAGTTGCATATCGATTATGGAGTTACGTGTGTTGAACATTGAAATAATTTGCCAATTAAACTAATAATTCTAGTGAAATGTTGTTCCAATGCTAAGTAAAATAGAAAATGATTGACAAGATTGAGCATTTAGTGATCTTGAGGAGTAACCATGAATGCCATGTATATCTGAATTAAAATAGATGACATATACGAAAGAAAATTGTACCGACAAACTAGTAAAGAGTTTGATATACTGGATTTATGGAACTGAGAAATGAATAAGCATATTCGAAATTAATGGACATATAAATGGGAATCTTACATATGAGTCCAGACGATGACAACATGGTAATGGTGATGCAAATGAGTTTATGTCTTGGTGTCCTTTTGATTAATGAATTTGAAATATATGTACACATGAATAGTGATGAGCTTGACTTATGATTAGGTAATGTAATTTGAGAAAGTTTAGTGATGATTAGGTAATGTAATTTGAGAAAGTTTAGTGAGTGGAGATATTATCTCCGAAGTAGTCCCAAAAGGAGACTAAAAAATCATGTCGGTGAACATGGATTGAATGGACAAAGTTTTTTAGGAAGTAAGGTTTCATATATTGAAACCTCTATGAACAAGTGACGTATGAGATATGATTCATGATTCATGACTCGTGAATAGTATGATTGGTCCACCAATCTCAACCTGAAGTTTAAGCATATAAAACATTAATGGAAAGATTGTTCTTACTATATTCACATGGTCCATAAGTAGTATGGTCAAAAAACTTGAGCTATCAAGAGCTTACATTATTCCATGATATACCTCATGATGAAGAAGGCACAGTTCTCTTGTCAAGCAAGGGAGATAAATATTGAAGAGCAATGAGGATGTTTGTGCATTTTATGAAAAATGGTTCACTCTTTTTTCCTCTCTAAATTTTATCCAGTATAAATTTCCTAGTGAGAATTTTATCGAGCCAACATTATACATTATGGGCTTGTTGGATACAATGTAATGGAGTTTTAATATGTAATTTTGAAACTATATAAGTATTTGAAAAAGTTCTTTCTGAAGAAGACAAGGCGTATATAATAGAAGTTCTTTCGTCATCAGAAGATTCGTCAAAGTACAACTTATCTAGAAATTTTGCTCTACCACATCACATTCAATATTATCATTTGAGAAGTTGGTCCAAAAGATTGAAATTGCAGTAGTTCTAAGAAGTACAATGATGCATATATTAGGGGAGATGGATATGCACTGCTTTTTTATCCAACTGAATTTGTTTTGGCAGAGTTTTTAATGAGGCAATATTCCCACAATGTATCAAGTATCAATGATCGTCAAACTCATATTCACTTAAGGGGGGTGTAGAAGAGTTTGTATCCAGTTAGACTTGTAACTAGATGAAGTATTATCTTATTCATGATACTCTTCTAGATTACAAATAAGTTCTTGAAGCTTCTTATACTTGTATATATACCATACTATCAGTTGAATATAAAAATACATAATAATTTATTTAGAGACGGTCTATTTTATTAATAAAATCATCTATATTTTAATTAAAATGCATATGTTCTTAACGAAATAGATATTGTTTTAATATGAAAAAGACACTTAAAATTATGAGTAGTATATGTGTATTGAACATCGATAATGTTTTTGACAATATGAGCGGCCGTGAGTATATTGACACACACAGTACGAGGGGACAGTGAACTCAGTAGAGTGAGGTATACCAAACGGTCTCTTTAGCCACACAAGTTGAAGAGACACACTGAACATAATCTGCCAGAATTTGTGGCACTAACCCTTAAGAATATGAACAAACTCACTACACCAGTTAAATGCATTCCCAACAATACAAACAGAACACAAAACACATTATAAACTTCTACAAACCAATTTAAAATATATATTTTCATACAAGTATCATAACTTCAAGTTAGCATCCTATATAAATAAATACTGTGTTTTATATGTATTTATTTATATGTAGTATATATAGTTAAACGAGTGTCACAATGTTTGTACCTAATTTAATATGTAATGTTTAATTTAATTTCTGTAAAAAGTAGGCTAGGTCCTCTTCATTTCAATTGATTTAAATTTATCTGTAGTATAACAAAAACTAAGTACGTAAATTATAATTAACTTAATGGAACACAGGTGAGGTAAATTATTACCTGGCATTGTACATCAATTCCTTGGTGTTTGTATTCCACACTCATGCTCTTTGACAACATTGCCACATACCTGAGTATCGTTTTCATCAGCTAATTAATCAATTAATTTAGCTGCTTCAGTTTTCATATAATTTGTAGCAACTTATAAGATAAGTAGTTACTAAAGGAAACGGGATCATAAAATTCGAAATCCAAAATTTAAAAATTCAATCCAAAAATCTAACAATCCGATTCGATCCAATTCAATACAATCCAATCCGGTGTGTTCGAATCGAATTACAGATTAGCATATTTGAGATCCGAAGATTTTTGGATTATCCGATTTTAATCCGAAACATTTAAAAAAAGAAAATACCCATTTTCCAAAGGTAAAAACGTTGTTTGAAATAGCAACTTATAGCAACTTATATCCAAACCTAGTAACAAAAACCCCAAATAAATCCTCATCATCCATTCATCCTTATTCATTTCTGTCATTTCTATTTTTTGGAAGTTTTGGGAACATTGAGAAAAAGGATGATTCATTTTTATTATTCTTTTACATTTTTGGATTAATCCGGAAAAATCCGATTCGAGTCGGATTAATCCGAACAATTCAGATCGAATTACGGATTGACCTCAAGGTGCTCTGAAACTTCGGATTAATTCGAACTTCGGATCTGATTGGATCGGATTAACCCCTAAAAGTAAAAAAATAAAAAGGATGAAAAAGTTAATTGCTTAATTAAGAAATGGAACTTACGCTTTAGTTGCAGCATAGATGGTGTAGAGAGGATAACTAGAAACACAATTAGAAGAACCCGAACCAATATTAACAATCGCACCTTTCCCTTTCCTTAACATCCTCGTAACCACAGACCTAGTAACCCAAGTTGTACCTTCAATGTTAACCCTAACAACCCCTTCCATCAACTTTAAATCAACCTCATGTAAATACTTCGCGAACGGATACGCCAATCCCACGTTATTAATCACGATTCCGATATCCAGCCCCTCTGTTTCCTCCTCTATAATCCGCGCAATCTCCGGCCCACGGCATTTTGCAAAATCAATAACGATGCTTTTAATCAAAACGTCTTTATTCATTTCTTTTGATGTTGCGGCTAGTTTGTTAGGGTTTCGGCCGACTAGGACAACGTTTAGACCGTTCGATGCAAGCTCCAACGCGAGAGCTTTACCGATTCCGTCAGTTGCACCGGTGACAAGTGCCCATGAGCCGTAAGATTTTAGGTTTTTGGGTGGTCGGAGGAAGGTGATCCATATCCATGTTGTGAATCGGAACAAGAATTTGGAGAGGGAGATGAAGCCGAGAATGGTTGGTAGTAGCAGTAGAGTGTTTTGTTGTAGTAGCTCCATTAATATTATCGATCGATATGGGTGAAAAAATATAAATAGCTAGGTTTGGAAGGATGTGATTTATACTTGTTTGATAGTCGTTGTGGTTTTGTTCTAATCTCGAGAGATGGTGACATAATAATATTATTGTTGTCGTATTAATTAGAATAATGTCACGTGTAATGCACGAAATCCCAGGAACTTAGTTAAAAAAATGAAATTTGCTAAATATAAAATACATGTATTTTAATATATTACAAATGATAATTTAAATATTATAAATATAAAATTTAGTCTATATATATATATACATTACTTTAAATTTTCAAAAATAATAATATAAAAACATTAGAATATCATACGAGAATAAAAAGTATATCATACAGGTATTAATTAGACTATATAACGATTACAAATTTAAAAAAGTATATATTTTTAAATTTGATATATTATATAGTTTATAATTATTTTATATCATTCATGTATTTAAATATACTAATATTTTACAAAATAATTTAAATATAAATAAAAAAAGGTACGTTCACACACTTGGCGGCCTCAAGGCTAATGGAGTAATGGTGATACGGTGTATTGGAAGTTTACCAACTTATAAGTTGCGTTCTGATTACTACATAGAATATTCTCTCTCGTATAGCTAGTATAAACATAACTATAATGTTAACTCTCGTTGTTTTACCACTAATCGAATTCTCAATCTCTGGTGTTCTTGTGCTAGGTGATACACATGTCCAGTTCTTCGTAATTTCACTTCCACGTGTTTGTTTTGCTTAATCCGTGCTTCCTTGTTAATTCATGAACTTTTATAAAGATTTCATCACATGGCCTCAAGGTTATGGGTTTTTTCTCTACATTTTTTAATGAGTATTTTGATAATTGTATGACACACAATTTTTTAACCAAAGCGACATAGCGTGTAAAATCGCATAAACCTCGGGAACATGTTGTACTAAGACAAGATCTAGGTAAAATCTGCAAATTAAAGATGTCAAAAACATACCTCAAATTCAAATTCGCAACCACGCTTGTCATAGGTATGTGTTAATGTTGTCAGATTTTCTTGAGAGCACCTAGGCTATTTTTTCTTTTCTTTTTTGAAACGGTAAAGGTGATTTGAACCCCCGACCTTTAGAATTGTGCCCTTCTTCAACGATGTTGACATGCAGCACCAAGTACGACACGTTAAGGTAGGCCCGAGGCTGGCCCCGATCGAATATTTCATTCGGGATTGAGGTGCACATATTCCATGATCCGACTGACAAAAACGTAATCCAACCAAACTGACCCGGCCCAAAAATCCCCGTATACTGAAATCAAAATTCAATTTAATTAAAGTAGACAATATATTATATAGACTTTAAAGTAGACAATATATTATAGACTTTAAAGATCACGTTGTTGCTGCAGTTGTTTGGCTGGTGAATAAATAAGAGACTTGTATTTATATAGAATCAGAAGGCCTAAAATTCAAGAGTAACGTGATTCTCCACATCACAATTAGTTGATCCTTGCTTATCTAATTACAATAATATATACTATAGTATTGGATCAAAAAGAATATTAATTATGATTCTATCATATCGACAGTGATTGTAGTATATCTAGTCATATGTAATTTTTAATGTTGTAATTTAATTAAAAATAAAAAATAAAAGGGTTAATAGTACATTATAAAAAAATTTAGAAAATAATATTCGTACCAAATATGATATTTAAATTCTAAATATTATGTCTGTTAAATAATATTAAATATGATATTTATACTAAAACACCTATTAAAATACCATGATTAAAATACTATGAATTTGGGAATAATTACAAAACCCACCCCTGCTAGATGGCCTCATCTCAGATCGGTCCCTGATGTTTTTTCTATTACAAATGGTT
>JAYMSP010001204.1:0-34908 GCA_036897095.1 Plantago elongata
CCCCCCCCGGCTTCTTTGGTGCACACACCTTGTCCCATGCAACTGGGGACTTTGTAGTGATTGTCTCACTATTCGACCAGAGGAAGGAGCAACAAATAGCTTCGATGCTTTTTAGAACACTTTTAGGAAGAGTAAAGCACTGAAGCCAGTAGTTAGTGACTGTGAACATGACACTTTTGATGAGCTGGGCCCGTCGCTCAGTAGCTTAGCACTCCAATGTTGTATCCGAGCAACAATCTTGTCGAACAATGGTTTACATTAATTGTACAATCGTCAACTTTTTGCTGGTGAGTGGGACCCCAAGGTATCTAAAAGGAAGTTGCCCAACATCAAAATGTGTGACATGTCGAATGGCATCTTGGACGGTTGGCGGGATTGCGCCAAAGAAGAGACGGCATAATCAAATTTATCCATCAATAGTTCCACATAGCATACATCACCTTGTGCGAATAAGAGCAAGTCATCTACAAAAGACAAATTGATAATGTTGAGCGTTTCGCACTTCGCATGGAAATTAAAATCATGTACCTGTTTTAACTCATGCATCAGTCTATACATATACTCCATCACCAGGACAAACAAAAGTGAGGAAAGTGGGTCTCCTTGTAGTAATCCTCGTGCGTGCTCTCAAAATGCGGGTTAGTTTACCAGTTACCATATATCTATAGAAAACGGTTGTCACACAAATCATAATCCAACGAATGAATAGGGAAAGTTCAATTCCTGTAAAATACCCTTTAGAGCTGACCATTTCACTGTGTCGTAAGATTTTTGTATGTCATACAACGTGGAGTACCCCAGCCCGACTATAACCTCGTAGTAGCTCATATGCCAGCAGGATATGGTTGTTTATTTGTTGACCGGGAACAAAAGCAGCCTGACTGGAATGTACCACTGTGCCTATGACTTTACTCAGCCGATTAGTGAGGACTTTAGATATTATCTTGTAGAGTGTGGTGTAGCAGGAGATTGCCGATAGTCTTGGATCCTGGTTGCACTTGCCACTTTAGGGATCAGAGTGACAAATCTACAGTTTACTGCCATATAAAGTCTATTCTGAATGAAGAACTCCTGCACTGTCTGAATGGTATCAACACCAACAATGTGTTACATGGTGTTTTATATGGGTAATTTAGTAATATTGTTTAAAATTTAGGATTATTTTAATTAATAAAGACGATCGTATTTACGTTTAGGTCAACCGTATTTCTATATTTTTCAATGTGACACGTGTCACATAATTAAGCTGCCACATGTTACGATGTATTAAAATTGGACACAATGTCAACTTAAGGTACCAAAATCGGACAGTAACAACCAAATGTATCTTTTTCGAAAATGTCACAGGGTATCTTTTTCGGATTCTTTTTCCAGTATACTTTTACTTTCAATATTAACATTTAGAACCCGAAAAAAAACTGGACCAATTTAAACCGGAAGTTCTTATCCAATAAAAATAACTCCTAAAAGAACTCACCTAATATGATACCCTAGTTCGTCTGAAATGCCAAATAATTCTTCTTTCTTCTTGTCGTTGTTAGGAGAAATTGTTACTCAGCTGTAACAGAAGACACATGAGTTGTTCAGTAAACATGGGAGAAGCTCCAAAATTGCTTGATTTATGTATGTCCGCTATCAGAGATGAACTCCTTGCGGGTGGGTCACTATTACTTGGCTATTTCTTTTTCTCAGTTCGATCTTTATAATGTTGCTTATAAGCATTCATTTTGGTATTTATTTCAATTACAGGTGATGAAAATAACGATATTGTCTCTGTTATTCCATCGGGATTGCTTCATAGCTTGCTTCCACACTTGCCTGCCTTGGCCTTGCAGAAGTTACATGACAACTTGTGAGTTCTTCTGTTGTTTATTTTTTGTATGATTGTTCACATTCATGATTGGTTTGTTTTCTCAATAAACTAACAAAATATAGTTAATGTGTTACATGGTGTTTGACGAGCGATTAAAATCATGAAAACCATGTTAAAACAGATGCTTTTAGTTGTTTTTTTAACCAGGTTTTGGCGATTTTAATCGACTGCTAAACAAGCACTTGGCTTTTCAAGAGTTGATATTAGCTTTGTTATGCAATCTAGGCAGCACAAAGTAACGTTCAGCTTTTCTCTGTTCCAATAGATATAATGCATTGTGCATTTTATTCATCTCCTTTAAATGGAAAATAATTTATCTGGAAAATCATAAGTTAGGTCTACCCTTACAACCACTTCTAATTAACTCGATAGCTCTTAAATTTGATAATATGGGTTTGCCTCATCTCAAATTTGGAAGATGTCTTTTGGGGATATGAGGATTTGTGGTAATGAGTTTGTATGTGTATTGCACTTCCACGAGCCTACCTCATTGGCAAATAAATGAATATGGTATGGAAGTTGGGTTAAATATGTATAAGGTGATTCCTCAATTTTAATTGTAGTTGCTTCATTGTATAACTTGAACCAAAATATCTTGACTTATCTGAAGAGCATGTGATTGGCAGGGAGGTTTCTTTGTGCATTAATGGTATGAAGAGCCTAAGCATATACATTCATGATTCATCTTGCTTATCAAATATCAACAGCATTCCTTCTTCATATACAGTTTGTAGGGATTCGTAATTACTGGTTTATGCATGTAGGCCAGATGACCTGAGTGATGATTTTGCACCTGCTAGTGATGGCAAGAAAGACGGTCGGAAACGTAAAAGGTTCGGAAAAAAGGTGCACTGTGTCAAAATATTGATTTATGTTGGAAGAAATAGGAACAGGCAGCAATTTCATCACAATAAACTATTATTTTCAACAGATGTGGAATTTTAGATTCAACATGGCGGACACTATTTGAAATTCGTTGGCCCAGTACTAATCAGCGGAACCAGGCTGATTCTTGGTTGAATAAACACGATGAAGAAAAGTGTGATACTAGAGTTGATTGGCAGCAGATATATTGGGAGGCTCATTTGCAAGAGTAAGCTCGATGGCTGTAAATTTTTTATGTGAAATTGAATTCATGAGAAGTTAGATCTCACCAACTTCATAAAACCAGCTGCTTGGATGCTGTAGCAGAAATAGCTTTGATCCCATCGTATGTTGGATCAATTGGGGAGATAAAAATACCAGGTTGGTCTTGCCCCACATCATACTTTTCTATACCCTGTTTGTCTAGTCATGAATCAATGTGACACCATCAGGATTTGTTCTGTCCGTCGATTTTTATTTATTGCTGTTTCTTGAGTGTCGTAAGAAAGAGAACTTTCCCAAGCCCAGAATGATATCAGACATACTGTACTTTTTGCACCCCCCTTCCTCTTCATCCCCCATTGTAACACGAAAGAGAAAAAAGGTGCAGAGACAGGGAGTTCATTTACAGATAATGGAACAGCTAACGTTTGTCTTTCTTGATACAGATTCTATACTAGAAATCATTGGGTACAGGAACTGCGGGTGTAGATTAACATCCAACTACCTGAAATTCTTTTACCACTGCCATCAATTTGGATTATATGCTAGGTATGATTGGAAGAGTATGAGCCTGGGTTTCTTAATTTTTCATCAACTAAGAATTCTGCTAATTATCAAATCAGCCATGTTTATTTTGGCACATTTTAGCTATTGATTCTGGATTAATCCTCAAGTACATTTTTTTCCTCATTGTTTGTGTTGAGGCTAGTTTTGATGCTATACATTTTGTTTATATCTATTAATTTCTGTTGCAGATGCCTGAGGCTTCCAAATGTGCTCTGTGTTGCAGAAATTTGTGTAAGTTTAAGATTATCTTTAATTGAAGATTTTATTAGTAGTCATTTGTGACATATCATGAGCCTTCCTGTTTTTAAACCTCCTCTCCATTATTTCTTTGGTACTTCTCTTCTATCTACTGACGAGAATCTGGGAATAATATACAAATTCTCTCACATGTCATATGTTTCAGCACTTGTTAAAGAGCAGTAAGTTGGGGAGCCTGGAACTTCAGTGGATCAAGACCCGTGAGCATGTGAGCCTATTTTCTTTTTCTGTACTTGTGTGTGTGTGTGTGTGTTCCATGTCATAGATGAACTCTATGGTTCCATTGTTTTCTGGGGTTGCACATGTTTGATCCTCTTATTCAATACATGGGTCTCATGATCCAAAACTTGTTCAAGCCCAGTTGAAACTGTTACGCCGAACGTTCATAACTGTTGACGTAACAGAATATTAAATACATAAGCTTGCATTTGAAATATTCTTGTGTATTGGCATCTGACGGTTGACTATGGATGCTGGTGTGGTAAGAATTGGATATTTTTAAACTATACATTGCAACAGCAAGGTTGCATATTTTATCCTTCTGATTGACCTTTAAGTGATGTATAGCTATTGGGAGTTTAGATGTCTGCTCCTCATTAATTATCTAAATAGATTCAGTGGTTTAATGAACTTTGAGTGGGTGAAAACGTTTCAGTGTATTTGCTAACTAAAGTATTCTCTTTACTGGATATTATGAGAAAGAGTAAGTTTTCTCACCTTATGCGTAAAGCATGTAAGAGCAGGTAATATTCCATTTCATGAAGCATGTAACTTGTGTAAGAAAAACCAAACTCATACACGAGTCCTTTTTCTCAAGCAGTGATGAAGGTCCTTTTTTTATCAAAATTAAAATATCCCCTTTTGTCTTTCTTGTTTAGCTTTGTGTATTCTGATTTCAAGGATCTTTTTTCTAGGTTGAGGGGTTATGTGAACTTCTGAGACAAAATATTGGATCCCTGAAAAGAATTGAATTTATGCACTGCAAGTTCTCTCCAACTTTGATCAATGCAATATGTGATTCACTGTATCTAGATGGTCTCCAAACACATGGAATCGAGGAGTTCTCAATCAAGAGATCAAGCTTCCTCCAATCATATTCTTCTTCTGTACCAGTTAAATTGGAAACTTTCTTGAGATCTGGGAGGTACATGCATACTATATCATTATTTGAATTATTGTGTAGAATGATTCCACTTGAACTTTCTGTGAAGAGTTCTGTTATTTAACCTGCAAACTGCAAAGGTTGCCTCGTCTGATATTTGACATTTTTTGTCAACCTTGACTTGCGGCAGTATAATTCATCATCGTATACTTTTATATAATTTTCATGATGTTGTTTATTGTCCAATTTTTCCTTTAACAAAGTCACGGCTATAATCTGGCTTTGTATATGATATCTTCAGTTCAGAATATGTGTGCAAAGTCTCAAGAACGAGCTCCGTCAACGTTCTGTTGAGCTGAAGCGTGGTCACAAACAAACTCGAGTTGTACTCAAACGAGTTTGAGTCTTTATGGAGTGTTCACAGACATTTATATTATACACTCCCCTGTCCCAAGAAGCCCTTCACATTTCCTATGGACTAGATCTTTTTCTTTAAAAAATGATTAGAAAAACTCAATTTTTTGGTGAGTAGCTCTATGAGAATGAATAAAGAAATGGCAACTTAAGGGTAAAATGATCGATATTAAATGGGAAGTTGTATTTCGGACCCAAAAAGTGAAACCAAAAGGATTTGTTCGGACTGAGGCCCTGAGGGAGTATACTTTTTTTTCCTTGTTTATACATAAAATATATTTATGTATCAATGCCATTAGAATTTTTAAGATAATAACTAATTAAATCTAACGAGTAACTGACGAAGAACTCGGGATCCTAGCTTGAGCTTGTTCGAGTTCAAAGGTTGTGGCTTGCCAAGCTAGAGTTCGAACAAGCTTACATATTACTTACAGTGCTGCAGATTCATCTTTATTAACACCGAATGGCGATATATGTTTAGATTTTTCTCCATATTCTTTAATAGTGCTAGATTGGCATTTACATCATGTGTAATGACGTAATTCACAATCACTGACTTGTTGGAGGTAGCTATGAAATAAAGTATGATCATTTGCAACCTTTTAATTGGCTGTGTCAACTTCCTTAGAGTTTCGTTAACAAAGTATTTTCATTTAATAGTTTGTGTTCTTCATTGAATAAATAGATAGTTTTGTTCTATGAGACTTTGATGTGACCCATATAAATTTATGCATCATGCCTGTTTTATTTCTACCTCTTTACATGTCAACAGTGTTGTTGTTGTGATTTCCTGTATGAGAAGATTCTTATAATTGTGATGTCTTGTTTAAGTATTCAGTTTTCTTACGCTGTAAACCTCCAAGGCTGCCATGACTCATGTATGAAGAAAGCAAATTATAGGATGCCTAAAATTTACCTTTGTACCTGTTATGATTTGAGACACTTGACAACTTCAGACATCACGGAGGTTTTATATAACAAATATGATCTTTGAATGACTTATACCTTGTTTTAAGTGTAAACTCATTGTGGTTGGCAGGTCATTGAGTTCATTAAAGCTTTCTGATGACCAGCTGGGATGGAAATTTGCGAGGGCGATTTTTCATGCCCTTAATGCTTCAGATAGAATTTCCGTTCTCGATCTTTCAGAAAATAATGTAAGTTTCCAAGCACATTCTTGCACCTTTTTAGTTAATATTTTGAATTGTCTTTAAAACTCAGCATTTCTGTTTTAATGCAGATTTCAGGTTTCCTGCAGCCATTTCGGTTAATCTCGCTTATGGGACAAATATGGTCATTACAATCTCTACGGGCTCTCAATTTAAGGTAACCTCAAAGTATAGCCAACTTTCTTGGACTTTTCTATTTTCAGGTCGGCTTCGTACCGACCTGAACATAGGTCTCCGTTAGATGATTGACACATGGCAGTTAACTCAATCTCACCCATTTGTTTTGGTTCAAAGTCATATTATCTATAATTTTGGTACGATCTAATAATAATTTATTATTTTAATAATTATAAATTTCCTGAAAATCTAAATTGGCTATAATACCATTAGGATATAATTACAATTTAATTGTTAATTTTATATATTTCAGTTTTGTAAATAAATACATAATCATTAACATAACAAACAAAATATATAATTAATTATAAAACCATATGAGATAACCGAGAACTCAAAATCAAAGACCACTGGTTCATCATGAAGAGCAGAATATGATGTATCTAAACATGTAACAAATCAAAGCTTTCTGAGATGAAAGCTATGTCCCATGATCCCATCCCATTTAACAAGAAAATCGATGTTAAATTTGGAGGCCACTAATAAAATTTGGGACATATCTGATTTTTCTGGCGAACGTCGTCTCGAGCTAGTCTCTATTCAATTCCGTGATGGTGCAGATGATTGAGCAGGAAGAATAGCAAAATCAAAAAGGATGAACAAATTTAATTGATATTAGGTAGGGTTAAAAGATTTATTTATAAGGAAACAATATTAATTGCTGAAATTTAATTTAATTTTAATAGGGGTATATTAGTATATTCATATTTTAGTACTAAATTATACTCCCTCCATCTTGCTAAGTGAAACAATTTTTCGTTTAGGACGTCCATTAAAGTGAAACAATTTTTCATTTGTGGAAATAACCCCACAATACAATTCATTTTTAACCACACATTATTGGGTCTACATGTACTTTTCTATCTCAAACTGTAATTAATATAATATAAAATATAAGATCGTACTCGATGATTATCTAACGGAGACCTATGTTCAGGTCGGTACAATAAGCCCAACTTTCTTAGTTCCTTGAGTTTATAAGTACTGTTATTCATTCAATCACCCTGTACACTGTCTTTTTGTTTCCTTACACCCGACCTGAAAGGGTCACTCAAATGTGATGTACTTTGGAAATTTAGACTTTATTTTGGTAACTTTTAGTTTGACTACCACTTACGACTTATGAGTTTGCCATATTTTTGTTGGCTTTAAACAATTTTGCAGGCATGTGGTCACTTATTTTTCTGTACACAGTTTGCAATATAAACCATGTATTTTTCTATTTTATTTTAGATGTGACGGTCATGACAGACGCAAAGAATTTAGGTGAAATGGATGCGTAAATGAGGTGTTTTCGATGATTGTAATAATACAGGTCTGTCTGGTCCTTGAAAATGAGAAACTTCATGATAGCTGTTAGTCGGATGAATGTCATAACTTGATCTTGAATCACATTATGTTCCATTTTTCTATATATACTCCAGTCTGCTATCACTGTCATTTCTTAGTAATTTTGGTTCCTAGTCATCTGAAGGGTCATATGTACTTGTCTTGCTGCCCAAACACTTACTGCTTCCGATGAATTGGGAATTTTTGTTCTCGTTTAAATGTTGGTGAAATAAAGTTTATCTAATTTGGCAGGAGTTGTAATTTAGAGGAAGATGATCTGGGCTGTCTTCGAGGAGCTCTTGTTAACATGCCTAAGTTGGAGAAGCTTGATTTAAGTGACAATTCGGTTGAGGACGGATTAAGGTTTGCTGGTTACTATGTAATTATCTTTTAGCGCAGAAAACTCTAATTCATCTTTTCAGTATGATTTTGACCAATATGGTGACTAGAATTTCTCAAATTCTTTTCTGTCTTACTTAGTGTTCCTGCTACTATCATCATGAATTGGACATGCACTCTATTAGGTAATAATGTACAAGTATATAGGTGAAAGTATGTATGTCCTAGAGACCATTTATTTGGATGATATGTGCTTTGATACCACTGTTGGGAAATGGGTCCATTTATACTCTTAAGTATACACATAAGGCAAACAACACGTGATGTGTGAAATTTCCGTTGCGTATAGTTGTATAAATTGGCCCTTTTCCCAACAATAGGTTCTCACATTGTTAGGTTTGAACAATTTTGCAGGCATATGGTCACCTATTTTACTGAGATTTCTTCAAGAGACCTTCCTTTCGTTGATTTGAAGCTTGAGAACTGTGAGCTCACTTCTCAACGTGCAAATCAACTTTTAGAAGTTCTTTCAACCCTAAAGATGCCACTTCGTGTGCTTTCATTAAAAGGCAATAGGCTTGGCAGGTATGGTGCACATTGTGCTATAAATACTTGGAGGAGCAGCACTCCTTAGTGATGTATATACGCTTATTTATAAATTTCCCTTTGGTCCAGTAAAATTGGAACAGCACTGGGAAAATTTATATGCAGAGGTGTACGCTCTCTAGACATTGAAGACATAGAATTTGGTTCTGGTTTCAAGGAAACACTCAAGGAAATGTCAAATGAAGTTAAGCTCGTATACATAAACATAAGGTGCTTCTTTTTTTCCTTCCCTTTTTCCTTCTCAGTTTTTGATAGCGTAATGACTATAGATATTTTAAAAATTACTTTGTTACAGCAATAACCAAGGTGGAATTGAAGCTGCAAAATTTGTGACAAGACTAATTTCAGACTCTCAAGAAATTATTGCAATTGATTCACGATACAACTTAATGCCTGCGGAATCTGTGTCAATGATATATGATGCTTTGAAAGCCTCAAAAGGTGGTGGATCTCAATGTATTTTTTGCAAATATATTCCTTTTAGTAAACTATAGTAGTACTATTTACTACTTCAAAGTATACAATTTGGCAGTTTATATATCAAAAGAATCTCTGTGAATTTACTCAATTTGTTCGTGTAGGAAAATTAGAGCATCTGGATTTGGATGGGAACAACTACTTTTACGAACTTGCTGATGCAATAGGGCTTATAGCGGAGTTCCAGAAGGATGGGCGATTCGTTCTCAAATTCCCATTGTCAGCTGCTCCAAGTGCACCATATGATGATGAGCCTTAGTTCTCTTACTGAACTGCTCAAGGGTACTTTCTTTCAAGATCGAGTTAACCTCTGTGGCTATTCAATTTAGGCATGTCTTGGAATCTTACAAGTCTCATACGTTTGGTTATGCTACTTCTGCGTCCTCACGTGGACGCTACTTAAACATATGGATTATACAATATACAGGCGCTGAACTAGATGAGTGCATATAGGAAAAGCCAGAAACATTAATTTAGATGAATTCAATGTCATATAAAATGAGTTCAAACTACAATTGTCATTCTATTTTGTGCTGTAGACTTGTAGTAGTAGGAGTTTGAGTTCGTATAAAGAAGTATATAACTTCGCTTTGATTGTTCGAAAGTTTGATAATTGTGCTAAAAGCCCACAAATGTTCCAGCCAGAAAACTATTCTATTTGTGAATCATAACTATCACAACTATTCTGATCTATTGCTTGAGATTCGACCATAAGTATTGAACAAACACTGCAACGTTTGCTTTTATACTTTCGGATGTTAAATTTGAACACAACAATAACTCCAACCGTGGTTTTCGGGTACCACATAGATGATGGTGATGAATCAAAGCTTGGAATCGTGGGAGATGTGTGGTAATGGTGTGTTTTTGTGAATGAGTGTGAGATTCAAGTGTCTAATGTCCATGTAAAATAGAAGTCGATCCATATATAAATGGTCAGTGTTACTATTGTTGTTTTTGCACAGTATAAACGTTGGTTGTGGTACATATTCTGATTGAAATAATTGGGGATATAGTCATATAGCTATCGGGAAACAGAGGGCCACCAAAATACTGAAGAGATAAAATACTCAGACAAGTTTCATTCAATGTCACTTTCTTGTTTCTGGCCGGGCACTAGCTATGAAAACAATGGCCTCGTCTCCATCACTTCATTTAACGACTCTTCCGACTTAGATTTGGGACATAGCAATCATCAACAAGAGGACTTATTTATTCGTGTAGTTCCCGCGAATGTAGTTACACTATTGAAGTGTTCTTAATCGTTGCATGAGATTGTGAACTTTTTTCGTAAAAATTAATAGCACGATTTACATGTTATACTGATTGTAATATAATTTTTATAATAGAGAAGAAAAGTTTAAAATTAATTATTAATTTGGTAATAAAAGATATTCGTTGTCAAAATGTTTGTAGTCGAGTGGTAATTTGAGTTTATTTGGGTATGCACAGTTATATAATTGTAATATTTTATTAAAAAACAAAAGACATTGCTTTTTTTAGAACAAATTATATACATCCTTTGTGCTTGTTTTTCGGAAGAATAACTCCAAAATCTAATCATTGAACCTAACTTTACATGAAGTCAATTTCTAGCTTTAAGAAAATCATAAAGTCCGAATTAATTTTAGTAGCATCTGGTTTGAAGTTAAGTAATTAATGATCACCACATTATATATTCTACCTTTTGCTCTATACAGGAGGAAAAAAAGAGAGAAAATTAGAGGTCTTTTGTCCATTAGTAACATTAGCCCACGCCATCATTAAAAAAATCCCAATATAAGAGCATTTCAATAAACCAATTAAGTACGTTTAGCAAAAACGGTTTATTCCGTTAATTGTCGTTTTCAACTTAAAAAATCTCAGTAATAACTTTTCTAAATTCTAATGAGGCAGGAGCCACTTGTATAAGAGTACAAGTGTGCAATAGAAACTGTTCCTAAGTTATTACTTATTATTGTAACCATAACTCCATATTATACTAGAATCATATAATTAAGGATTAATTTAGACATTTAGTAGTGTACTGACAAAAACAAACACTAAGTCTGACTACAAGACACAGGTTATCCTGACCTGGACTGTCTCCTCAACTCCTAGTATTATGTTAATGACTTAATCAGTTCAAGTATATTTGCTAATCATGATTAGGCTCTAGAGTAATTTGTAATATGGTCATGTATTATCATGTATTATATTAAAAAAAATAAAATCTCTAATAGTTGTTGAACAACATCTGTTAGTTTCTATTTGTCTTGTGTTTCCTAGCATATGAAATTGGCAACGGGAAACAACTCCCTCCGTCACGTTCAAAACAAAATAATTTAGTTTTACATAATTTTCAAGAAAAATATATAGTATGTAGTTAAGAATGAATTTAATATATTAATGTATGTGGATCCAATAATATATGATTAAAAATAAGTTATATTGTAGAATTATTTTCATAAATGAAAAATTATTTTACTTTATTAAAATGTCCAAAACATAATATTATTTCACTTTCAGCGGGACGGAGAGAGTACTTAACAATTTTCACATATTTTGTGGTGCCCCGCCTGTATGGTCGTGTGACTACTTAAATGCAGCTTACAAACTCACCACATTATATGATTACCTCAATATACCAATACAAGTAATCTCAAATATTTTATTTTTCCTTGTGAATCGAAAGACTTATGAGTCGGTCATCAATCCTAAGACTACTCTAAATTAAATATTGAATACGCTAAACTTTGTAATTATACATATTATTTTCTAGAAAAATTTAGTGTACCTTCTTGAGTTTTCAATCTTTACAGTTTTTTAAAACATTAGTATCCTATATAAATCGTGCGATATTTTTATCGTACCTTGTCCAGACCAACCGTCCGATTCACTTGGCTTGGCTCTATGTTATGTAAGACCTAGGTCCGAAGGACACATGGCGGTTCATCAAATTTTATATATCTGAAGATTATTACAACAGACTAATAAAGATGGGCATGAATGAGCTTCAGTTGCAAAACAGCAATTGACATATGTGTGTCGAGGCACGTTCACATGATGGTTTTTGACTTCTAGTGTTGAGAGAGCTGTAATTGGTGATATATATGTATACGTGTATGTCAAGTTGACACATACGGCTTCGTTTGCTTTGGATTGGACCTATATATATATATTGATTCTCCAATCGCAAAAAATTGTAATATGAATGAGAATATGAGATAAGTGAAACAATTACTCAATCCAATAAGTTTCTCTTTTGGACGGAATATTCTAACGAATTCATAAGTCGGAATCACAAAAATGTGGTCGAATAGTGCATGTGAGGATATAATTATTCACGCCAAACAACAAATATGGCAACGTAACAATCAATTTCAGGAGATTGACTTTCTTCATGTTAATTAGGCTGTCTTACGATTAAAATTTACTCAATTTAATTTAATTGAATTTAATTTAATTAAATTTTATTAAACTAAAAGATAATAAGATATAAATTATAAGAGAATTTTATACACAATCACCTTTTTAGATACCTTCTAAATGCTTGGGTCCCTATCTTTTTTAAAATAACGTCCAGGTCCATATCTGAGGCAAGACGTTGACTACGCATGAAAATGACCAATTTGCCCATCGATTAAACCCTTTTTTGTAAATTGAATAATTATTTATGATGAATAATCATTTTCTTTTAAATGTAAGAATAAAAAAAGGGGAGAATATATTATTTTGTAGGGTTTTGGGGCTGTCAAACCCCGTTAGGAACAATCACATTTACTTCTTCTTCTTCTCTTGTATTCCCGCCTAAAATCTTACTCCTCCATCATCTTCCTGTAAAACCTCCATGCCTGCAACTGAAAAAGCTCCATAATTTCGTGGTTTTTACGTCTGGAACTGATTGAACATAGAAGAATCAGTTGTTGTTGTTGATTCAACATCATCAGGGGAGACGATTGAGATCGGTTTAGGCTTCATTCGAGCAGAGCAGGTACGATACTCCTAATAAACTTCAATTATGCTCTGATTCTTAGTAAAGATTGTGTGAAAGTGAATAAATGTTTGGCGGATTGAAGAATCGAACTGAAATTGGTGATTTTTAACGTCAAAAACCCTAGTTTTTTTTATTTATGCAATTTTTTTATTTATTTTTTATTTTTTGTTGAAATTGATTGCAGGAATGGGGTTATATGATGATTACTTGGTGCGTTTGCATGCCCCTGGGAGGGAGGAGACTCTAGTGAACATAAATCTAAAAAGGTACACTCATGCTAATCTGCCTGATGATGTGTATCGACGATTTGTTGATTTTGATGATGATGATGATAGCATGAATGTGGGGCTTTCTTTAACTACTGAAGTAGAGGATCAGATTAGTAGGATAAATATTACCTGTGATGTTGATGTTGCAGAAATGTTTGAAAGAAATAAGGGCTATAGAAGTTTATGTGGATATGGTATATGATGCTCTTTTAGCTATAGATACTTCTCAGACAAAACTATGTGTTTTGAATGCATTTGGTAGTGGTAGGGATAAGACTTATATGCCAAAGGAGCATGTTGAGGTTCTTAGCCATAGGACTAGGTTTTATAGGAGAAGATGGTGCAAGTCTAGACAAAACCTTACTCTTACTAAAAGGACTGTGTTTTATTCTTCCACCATAGTAGTTGATAGTTCAGATGATGAACAAATTGAACCTGCTAATGATAATGCTAACCAGACTGAGCATGTTATTGTTGATTCTGCTACTGAGCAAGTTGAGTCACATGATGAAATCCCTCTTGAAACTCCATCTCAAATGCCATGTGAAACACAAACACAATCCCAACCTGTCCATGATGAACCAAAAGCACAAGATGAATCTATAGCCCAACAAGAACAACCACAAGAGGAACCACCATCTGATGGTCACTACTATCACCCTACTACCCCTGAACCAATCAAAGATCAGTTTCCCACAAAATACATCAGTAGACTTGGACATGAATGATTTATCTTTCATGGACGTGTTGTTTGATGATAACCATGCCATTCCCACTGATCCCATTGACACACCTACATCACCTAATCCACACACACCACCCACTGATCCCATTGACACACCTAAATCACCTACTCCACCAACACCACTCACTGATACATATACACCACATACTGAGGAAGAGATTGATATGATTGTGAAGATGATGAGCCACAATACACCTATGAGTATGAGAGTGAGGATGAGAAGATTGGTTTGTCAGGTGTGCTGGCAGTGATGGTGAGAATGAGGATGAGCCAATGGATGAGGTAAATAGTAGTGGTGATACAGGGGTGCAGAGAGATGAGGTGCATGGAGATGGTGGAGCTGAAAATGTGGTGAATAAAGGTGGTAGGCCTAGGGGTACAAGAAACACAACTGTGGATGAGGAAGATAGTGAATTTGAAGATGAGGTTCCAATAGAAGTAGAGGAAGGTGTAGAAGATGGGTTTGAAGCTGTAGATGAATGAGATGGGGAGTTTGCTGAGGGACATGTTTTTGCAAGTAAAGAGCAGTTAAAAGAGAGGGTGAAGGAATACATCATAAGGGTGGGGTTCATTGCTGAAAGGATTAAATATGATGAGCAGAGGTTCACCATATGTTGTAAGGGCAAAGGCTGTGAGTGGAGGTTACATGCTTCAAGGGTTGAAGGGAAGTGTATGGTGATAAAATCATATAATTAAGAGATTAGATCCAAGGGAAGTGGATGCTAATTGGTTGTCTAAGAAGATAGTAGATGGATTGAAAAAAAAATCCCAACATCAAGATTACATTAATTGCTTGGATCAAGGATAAGCACAAGATTGATGTTGACTACATGAAGGTCTGGAGGGCAAGACAAAAGGCACATGAAATTATTGGTGGAAATCCAGCCGAGACATTCCAATTAATTCCCATGTACTGTGACATGATAAGAAGAACCAATAATGGTTCTTTTATTGAGTTGAAGTTTGATCATTCTCCAACTCTGCTACAACCTACTTTTCACATTTTCTTCCTAGGACTGGATGCCCTAAGAGCTGGCTTTGTGGCTGGGTGTAGCCCATTTTTATTTTTTGATGGTTGCCTCTTGAAAGGAAGGTTTGGTGGTGGACTTCTGAGTTGTGTTGGGATGAATGCTGAGGGAGGTATATTCCCAGTTGCTGTAGCTGTTGTAGATATTGAAGACAAAGCTAGTTGGGGAATTTTTTATACAATGCCTTGAGCATATGTTTGGTGGATTTGACCCTGCCAAGAAATGGCATTTCATGGCTGACAAGCAAAAGGTAAACTAATTGTTACCTTTGCATTTTTTATTCAAAATTTTGAAACTAATTGTTTGCTATATGTTTGCTCTTGTTTGATTTTTCTCAATTTCTATCATTGTGCAGGGGCTTGTGGAAGTCATCAAGGAGCAAACACCTCATGTTATCAATAGAAAATGTGCTAAACATATCTATGATAACTTCAAGCTGAAGTTTCCATCATCTGACTTGAGAAGGTAATTTTGGCAAGCATCAACAGCTTATACTCTGTATGGATACAATAAATGTACGAATAGAATTAAAGATGCAAATGTGGCTACTTATGAATGGTTGAAAAATGTAGATGTTTCATTTTGGAGTAGACATGCATTTGATACATCCCCTAAGGTGGATCATGTGACAAACAACTTGTTTGAGTCTTTTAATAGTTGGATAGATTCCATAAGAGCTCATTCTATTCTCAGTTTCATGGAAAATCTAAGGTGTCAAATCATGAATAGAATGACACAAAGGAGGAAAAAGGTGTTGGCTTCAAATGCTATTGTAATGCCTAAGGTACTTAAGAAGTTGAACACAAGCAAAGATGAGTCTAGGAGATGTACACTTGTTAGTGAATGCAATACAAAGTATGAGATGCAAGATTATAACTACAGATTCATTGTTGACTTGAATATATAGGTGGAGTTGTGATTGCAAGAGATGAGATATATCAGGAATCCCATGTAGGCATGCATGGGTTGCTATAACTCATAACATGGAAGAAGGTGAGGCATACATCTCTAAAAACCATACCAAAGCAGCCTACTTGAGAGCCTATGAAGCCATGATCCAACCTATCCCCCAACATCAATTCTGGCCTGCTGATTTGGAGTCAAGAGATGTGGTTTGTCAATGCAAAGGGGAAGACCTAAGATGGTAAGACACAAACAACCTTTTGAAGGTAAATCCAAAGCAGGGAAATGCATGAGGAAGGCTCAAGTAACTTGTGGAATGTGTGGAGGAAAAGATCACAACTCAAGAAGTTGCACCAACCAGGTTTGTTTAATGTGCTATATGAAAATTAGTGTTTTATTTAGTAGCTTGCATTCTAACCATTTCCAGTTATTTTTGGTGTAGAGCAAGAGAGCTGAAGGAGATGGGGGTAGCAACACTGAATTTGCACCACCAATTCAACCAACTGGTGAAGGCACAAGCCATGCACAAGCTCCTAAGAAGACCAAGACTGCACAGACTGCACCTAAGAAGATTGTAGTTAAGAATACTTCCAAGAAGAAGTAACTTTATACTTGCTTTTGCTCTGGACCTGTTTGTTGTAGTTGATCCAATTCCAGAGTATTTATGGTGTGTATTTTGTCACTCTTTGATGTCTTTTTGATACTCTTTGGCGCTAATAGATCCATCCTCACTTTATTTCATTCATTTGCATTACATTGCATTACATATTCATGTTCATAGCTTGCAAATAACTTGATAAAATACTAGCTTCTAGCCTCCCAATGCTCCTTTGAATCTGCTCTTCAATTCTTCCCATGCTTCTTTCAATTTGATCTTCAAGTCTTCTAATGGTTCTGTCCATTTGATCTTCAAGTCTTCTAATGCTTCTGTCCATTTGATCTTCAAGCCTCCGCATACTTTTATCTTGGTCAGTTGTATTGCTTATGGATTGGTTACAAGAGTCACCATCCAATGGAGTGCACCAATGTGAAAAGCCATGGACTGGCAGCAATGAAACAATTGCCCCGGATTCTTTGCGGTTGTCGAGAGGCGTATCACCGTATTCTCATTACAATTCTTCTTGCAAACTTCATTTTGATACCTCAACCGACGGACACTGGACGATGATGATGAGGAAGCCATGGGTATTTTCTTCATCTATGAAGATATAATTTTTCTACACAACACAACACACATAAAATGGACCAAAAAGGCTCAATTTATACACCAAACATCAATTCAAACTGTCACAAACGATAACAAACGGAATCTAACAGTTACTTAGAAGTATATACAATGAGGTCCATAAACAGTTTACATTATTACCATCAAGTAATGTACGTCTGGAATCTATTTACAATGAAGGACAACCGGTGTTATAAATAAAAAGAAAAATAAAAGGAAGTAAATAAAAGAATAGAAAAGTAATATAAGTAATTAAAGAAAAAGGAAAATGAAATATGGCAAAGATAGAAAAGAGAAAACAAATTCATTTTTTTGCCCTTTATTTCACCAACTTTGACTTTTGGACCTCAACGTAAATATTAATTTGTCCCAGATCAAATATTGCCCTTCGTCGTAAAATTGAAAACGTTAGGGGACCTAAACAAGTATCTAAAAAGGTGGTTAGACGTAAATCACCCTAAATTATAATCAAGTTGAACTAAACTGACCTGAGCTGAATTTAACTAAACTGAATTGTATTTAACTGAACTGAACTAAACTAAAGTGATTTTAAGTTGAAAATAATACACCATTAACTGAGGAAGAGGAAAAGAATTGAAAGGAAAATTAAATTCCTTAGAAAATGTGGAAGAAAAATTAATGTTTTCCCTTTTTTTCTGTTGTTAGCAATTTTTCAGATTTTTAAGAAAATTGACAGTTAATTTGGTGACATTTCTACTTCTTTTATTTTTCATTTTCAAACTTTTATTTTTGCTAAAAAGTGTATGAGTATAAAACAATATTATTATATTTTTTCTCCGTCAATTTTGACTAATGAAATATATAAATTGTGCGACATGTGAATTTGAGGTATTAAAATTGTACAACATCAATAAAATGTAGTAAAAAATAAAATAGTACAACTGAAGATACTTATTTTAAATTATTCCCCATATTCCTCCGACTCCTAATTAAAACATCCAATGTGATTACAACAATATCTCCAATGACACGTTAGCAAACTTTATATAAGCAAGCCCCTATCTCCCTCACTAGATGATCATAATAAATGAGTGAATCCCTGAAATATCAAGTTGACAGTCTTTTCATGAAAGAAGAAATGAGAAAATAAAACTATAAAGAAAGAAAGAAATCCACACTGGATAGGTTGAATAAAAGCAAAGGAAAGGAAAGAGTAGACAGACAATTTAGAGAAAGATACAAATAAAACACAGAAGCAAGCAGCAACAACAATACATACAATACAGCATCCTCCAAAATAGAATTATACTATTCCACAGTAGTACTAGTACTATATGTTTTTCCAGAATCAACACCTTATCTCTCTGCACATCCCATTCCCCTTCCATTCACTTCTAGCAAAACAGCAGAAACAGAACATAATCATATTCATACATACCACTACTAGTCTTACTGTGGGTTAGTGCAGTTGTAGTATAGTAGTACTGGAGCCTAATCAACGATCATCATCATCATCACCACATTCTTGATTCTCCTGCTATTTATGGTAACTGATCCACTTCCAGCATGAGTGACTGCGTTCCCGATTTCCACGAAATGGAAGACGACTGTGACATTCCTGCCCCTACTTCCGGTGGTGGTGGCGCCTTCTCTCGACCCCCTAAGAAATCCACCCATCCGTAAATAACCTTAACCTAAACATACTCCTCTCTCTCCTTTCGGTTTTCTCTCTTGTTGATTTTCATGATGTTTTGTAGAGGCGAAGAGGAGGTGATGGAGCTGATGTGGCAGAACGGACCGGTGATAGTGCAGCGATCGTCGAAGAAGGTCGGAGAGGCGGAGATCCGGCAGCAGCAAGGAAACGAGGATCATTTGTTTATGCAGGAAGATGAAATGGCGTCGTGGTTACAGTATCCAATCGACGATTCCGATTTCTACGCCGACATTCTCTTCTCCAATCCGGCGGCTCCGCCTCCGAAGCCGGAAGTCGTTTTGCCTCGCGCGAATAATTTCCCCCATTTCTCACGGATGCGGTCGGCGGGGCAATCGGCGGTGGTGGAATCGAATGTCACTCCGGCTGTGAGGCAGGATGATTCTAGGGTTTCGAACACGGTGGAGGAGAGTTTGCCGCCGGTCAATACGGAGAGTGGCGCCTCAGCTAGAGATTTGAGCCGGAAAAGGAAGGAGAAAGCTGAAGCCGATGATAGCGAGAGCCAAAGCGAGGTACTGTAAAATGTAAAATTCAATTCTGAATTTCTTTTTTTTACTGTGAGGATTGGTGACCAATACAGTAGCTAGGAATCATTTGAGAGCCGGTGGTACACGTGGCAGCTGATCGTCATGGGCTATGCCACGTGGATAGGAGGGTTATCACGGCACATGAGTGAAATTTGGATTTGGTTAGTTTATTTTATTGAGATGGTTTTTTCTGGTGGTGAGAGTTTAGCGGGCAGAGTGACACGGGCTATTTTGGCTATGTCCGGCTAATTTTGGGAGTAGGCGAGAGGGAGAGTTAAACGAACTGCATGAATACGGGTTTTGGCGATTTGTTCATTACTGATTCTCTTCATTTTAGTGCTTGAGACTTGTTACATGTCTCGTTTTTGTCCTAAATTTAGAATGCAACGCAACTTCTTCTGGATGTAGTTTGCGGTAAATTCTCTTGGCTCCACTATGCCAAGTTGAGAGTATGAGATAACGACAACTAGACATTTATGAAGAAATTTCCTGTGGAATAGAACTGTTATGGCCAAAGGAGATGTACCCACAAAAGTATTGATTGGTTAAGAAATTGTAGCTTCAAGTTGGTTGTCAATGTGTTGCCAGAGAGGTGGCACAACATGACAATTGACAGCGTTGATTTGTTTGGCGATGTCAAGAGTAAGGACGATACGGTGTGATCACATGTCTGTCGTCTTCTAGAGATATGCTAATGGTTCAGAGTAATTGGTGCCGATGCCATCTAGGTGCCGGTCTTTAATTGTAATCTCTTAACAACCAAGACGCTAAAAGTCCCTCTCCTGCGAGGAGGGAAAATCTAATGGATTGCTGCGATAACAGGATGAGGTCTCTTCTTTCACCAAAAGATGTGCGATTGAGTGCAATGCGTTGGAGACGAAAGAGGTCTTCTCCATACCAACTTGCTCTATGAGTTTACAGATTACCCTGGGTTATTAAACCTGGGCAAGGTTACCGGCTTCGTGGACTGCAAATACAATTTACTGAATAGTCAGAATCTGATTGGAGGATTAAATTGGTAACTTTTAGCAGCCAATTGGCCATGAAAGTAGAGATTGCTAATTAAGTAGTATAACACACTAATCAGCCGTTCTGTTGTAAAAAGGATCTGCTTGAGCTTTCTGACTCTATGAGATACCAATTACTGGACAATACCTAATCAATTTTGGCCTCTTTAAGGACTGGCATTCTGCACGAAAATAATTACTTTTACATGCATCAAGTTTATTTTTTATTTTGGTGTCTGAGAAAATTCGCCGCAGCAGTTTTTGCTTATAATTGATTTACCACATTGAGTAAAGTTTATCTGCTCCTTGGTTCTAGGACATTGAATTTGAAGCCACTGAAACAAAAAAACAAGCCCCTGGTTCATCATCAACAAAGAGATCACGTGCTGCAGAAGTTCACAACTTATCAGAGAGGGTCAGTATACATTTAAGACCTGAGTTTGATCTTCTGGATTTCTTCCGTGATACTAATACTTTATCATTATATGTGGCTTTCTTTTTTTAGAGGCGTCGAGACAGGATTAACGAAAAGATGAGGGCTTTGCAAGAACTCATACCTCGATGCAACAAGGTTTGGAATTTTTGGTATTGGTCGAGTCATGAATGCAGTTTTGTAGAATATCTCTGAACCTGTGTCATAACTTGAGTTCATATTCAACTTCCCAATCGCAGTCAGACAAAGCTTCAATGTTGGATGAAGCAATCGAGTACTTGAAATCACTGCAGATGCAAGTCCAGGTACTTGTTTCCTTCATTCAGTTTCCAATTCATATCGTGAATCTCCTATGTTTCTTATAATACCTTGCCTGCTTTGTGATGATTTTATTGCATTCATCATGCATATTACTTTTATTACTGCCTTGTATGTGGAATTTTAAAATATATTCTCTACAGATGATGTCTATGGGATATGGAATAATGCCCATGATGTACCCTGGTATGCAGCAATACATGCCAGCCATGGGTATGGGAATGGGTATGGGGATGAGCATGGATATGGGCATGAACCGGCCCATTGTACCATATCCGTCTATGGTACAAGGTTCAGGAATTCCAGGTCCAGCCGCAGCAGCGCACATGGGTCCCCGATATCCCATGCCAGCGTTTCATATGCCATCAGTTCGATTACCTGATCCTTCCAGATTACAGGTTTCTAACCAGGCTGATCCGATGCTAAATTCGCTCATGGCACTCAATTCGAACCAGCCACGTATGCCGAACTTTGTTGATCCATACCAACAATTTCTTGGTCTCCAGCAGGCACAACTGCCTCTACCACCACAGGCACAATTACCTTTACCACAGGTAGTGTTGATCTCTCTATTTATTGAACTAGGATTGAGATGTTCAGGGATACTCGCATACAATCCTTTCTACTGGCCCAAAACTCATGCAAAACTTGGTTTATAAATTGTTGTATAGGATGTCATTTTGTTTCCATAAATTAGCACGAAAACCTCATACTTCTGTTTTCAGGAAATACGGACATAAGGAGGTTATGGTGCAAGTTTCTAAAAACATTGAGAAGATTCTATGCTATAAAATTAATATTGTGGGGAATTGGTGCAAGGTATAAGTAATAATGGGGACATTCTTGCATATTTCCAAAATTGGTCGGCCTCTCTATAATCTTTATGATACATATTTCTTTCAATGCTTTCACTGTCACTAGCAAGTAGCAAGCATAAATTTGAAACCTACAAGCTGGATAAGAATCAGAATGCAATTTGTGCCTCTGACTATGACCTTAGAAAGAAAGGGCAGGTCACTTCTCAAGGAATATTTTTGGATAAGTTAGTCTTCCCGAATCATCATTCTTATCCACTTTAAGTGATTGAAGAGTTCCATCACTTTATTTTGCAGAATCAAGTTACTGGGCGGACTAATACGACCAGTCCTGGTGCCAGGAAAGAAACAGGCGGCCCTGGGCATCCACAAACTGGTAGGAAGTAGTGTTATATATTATTTGCCATAACGTACAGTATTTTATGTTGAATTCAACAATTTTTTGGCTGCTTTTATAAAATGTAATCTTTAGGGAATGTTTGCTCTCATCAAAGCAGCCTACATCATTGATGACCTTTTAGATACCAATACTCTGCCAGAGCGCAAGGTCACTGGACATTACAAGTGTTTTGTTGTATGATATGAACAAACAGATTGTATGCTAATGCTAGTATATGATTTCACTCTAGTTTATGGTTGTACACTAGTTGACGGTAGTACATACTTTAGTTTATGGTTCTGCACTAGCTGATGGTAGCACATACTTTATATCTTTTCAGCTTTTCTCAATAGCAGATAGCAGAATAGTTGGAGTCTTGGAGACAGTCAGGAAGTGTTCATGTAATAGTCTTTTCTGGTGCATTTGCAGGTTGATTTTTTGAAAGAACCAGTGAGGGGAGGATTTGGTTCCACCCAACAAAATTTTGGGACGGGAGTATAGATCTGCTATCTTTTAAGTATACCCACATGGCCACATTTGCTAATGTGTTACTGATAGCAATGGCACAAGTCACATTATCTATGTTCAGGATGTCTTTGTTCTAGGCTATGAGGTAAGAATGTATGTGAAATGTGAGTGTTCTGGCTAATCACAACTGTTTGGATCAATACTAGAGTGATTATACATTAGTGAAATTAGTGCAAGTATGTGAAGTATAACCATGATTCCTTGTAATCCACCAATTTCGGCTCATTGATGAGAGAGAGAGTCCACCTCCCAAATGTTGGGATAGTTTGTGATTGGCATTTGCAGGCCGGGTCAGAGAATCAGTGGTGGTGTTGGATTGCGGCAGCTGAGTGTTAATTAACTGGCTGTATGCTGTGCCTGTGTGTTTCTTCTCTTGTTGACATGCAGCTCCTTGGGAAAAAATGGGTACAGACTGTGTGTGCACTTGTTGTTTTAGATGATGAATAATTGAAGATGAGGGGTCTTGATTTTGGCGTGGAAATTAGATTTCTCATGCATACTGCCACTGCAAGTGGCACATTACATTACAGATGCATTTGCTAATTAAAGAAGCAAAATGAATTTGGATGGATAATTGGGCTTGTCATTAGTGCTTGTCCAATCGATAGAACTCACATTTTTTCGGAATTCTGCACCCTAAGTGATTGGCTCAATCATCCATTTTTACATTAATAAATGCCAGTCTCTCCTCAACATCAGGTCTAAAGCCAAATAACATGCACGACTTGCTCATGTGTTACACATTTCATGCATTCTTCTTTGTGATTCTTGTTAAAACATGTGTGATATATATCTACCTTGAGCAAATTTCTTCTACTGGACAACCTAAAGAATGAATGATATACATCGAAGGATGGATGTCAGGGCTCTTTGAAGTTTGAACATCAGATGAGAAGCTAAACAATATGCTGAAACTTCATGGAATTCGGTTGAGCCACACTTGAACTTGATGCATGCAACAATCCACACTACAATTTTCTTCCTTAACCCAACTAGGATATTTCATAGAGAGCCATGCAGGACCGGTTCAAATATTTGGAAGCCTTTATACGAAATTTTAAAATTTACTTTAAACTCATAGTATAAATTAAAGATAACAAAATATTAACATAAAATTTGAATCAAATTTCTAATAAAACAATATATTCCCTACGTCTCACTTTCATCTTTCCGTATTTTATTTTGGTACGTCTCAACTTGATCTTTTTATTCCTTAAATAGAAAATATATCTCCTATATACACTATCACTCCTACTTTATTTAAGTTTTCTCTATTTTATCATCATCTTTTCTAGTTTATTTATTTTTATCTTAAAACTTGTGCACGATCTTGCGAAAATATGAATTCTGAATGGAAGTAGTACATAATATATCGTTTTTAAAATATTACTATAAGTGTTATTTGAATAAATCATATAATATTAATTGGTTATAGCATACTTTTATTCATATTAATTTGTAACTCCATATTGCTACCATAATACTAAAAGAATGAGATTCTTAAAAATTTGAGCCCATATTCAGTGAACATATTGCATATGCTTAAGGCCGGCCCTGGAGTCATGCTATTTGATGAAAACTTACTTTGGACTGTTTTAAAAGTGAGGATATGAGAAATTTACCGACGGTTTAAAAAACAACTAAAGGCCAAGTTTAGTTTAATTGCATGTTTCAAACTTTTTCATATGTTTTTTCAGTCGAGTTGAAAATATTGTGGTCGTACATGTATTAAGTAGACAATATGTATATCTATATTTATATATATATATATACAAATAATTGAAATATTATAAAACAATATAAATAAATACATACTTTGTAGTGATAAAATAAATACATATTAGTATTTGTAAATTTATTAGTGCAATATATACTTATTAACTAAATAGTAGAAATACGTTTAGTTATTAATTTAAAAAATAATAATTAATGTAATTAATATGTTCGCATGCAAGGTGTTCATAAACTTTAATTCTAATTTTTAATTTAAAAGTTTGACAAAGTTCGAACTTATAATTGAATTGTAATACTTAAATGAGAGTCATAAAGTGGTCGAGTATTAAGGAAGCAGGAGCTGCAATCATTTTTTGGAATGGAGTGCTAGTTGTTGCAATTATTTTTCGAAATGGAGTGATAGTTCTCTGTTCTCTTAATAGCGTCTTCGATAGTTTATTAATATCACTAATTATAACCTGGATGGATAATGTAAACATAAAGTGCATATCAAATTCTAAAAAGAAAATCTAACTAAAATCTGATTGGTTCACAATCTAATTCCTAATCATGTAATTTCATATTCATCTATATATATTTTTATTAGAATTTGTGTAACACATTACTCGTTTTACTGTGTTATATTTTAACGCAATTACTTTACAAAACTTTTTTTTTTAAATTTGATTTCGCCTTACTTTACAAATTTTACAAGTTAAAATTCATTGAGATTAAACTGTGGAATGTTTATTGTTAACATTTAACAATATTTACCGGTTTTCGTATAATTTTATATATTTATCATTTTAAACGTCATTGTTTTGAAACGAAGCTGATTAACACCCAATGAATAATAAACACTAACAATTATAACACAAATCAATTTCAACTAAAATTACACTTGTTCAATCTTTTCTTCGGTTTTCTTTCTTTGTTTAATCTTCTTTTAGTTTTTTTTTAAGAGGAAAATAGCTTTTCATTATTCAAGCAAAGTAATCAACCATCTTATTCCTTTGTGTCTCTGCATGCTTTTTTCTTTGCATTTCAGCTCATCAAGATCATTCAGCATATGAAACCCTACAGAAGTACAATTTCCCAGCAGGGATTCTCCCAAAAGGAGCTAAATGCTACAAGCTGAACCCCCCTACGGGTGAGTTCTCACCTCCAGAACAACCAAAATGAATTATAAAAATATATGAAGGGATATTCATATATCTCAACTAAGATAAAACTTAGGTTGAACATTTGCACCTTCATTGAAATATGGGGAACAACATAACACAATTTAAACTGACTCTCACGCGTCTTCTTGAAATAGATTGTCGAATAGTCATCTTGAAATTATTAAACTGACATACCAACAGGTTTTCTGCAATAAAATTTGTTACTTGTGCAAGCAAAGATATCTAAAATGCACAGAAGGTCATATGCTCATATACAATAAAACCTGCTACATGTCACAACAATTAAGAATGACCAGTATATACATTGATCAACTTGTATATTTGCAGGATAGAAGAAGATGACCATAGAGGAACATGACTAAGACACTAAAAATTAAAACTTGTTAAGATCAATGAACCTGCTCTATTTAATTTTCAGTGAAAAAGACCTAGTAACTGACCTCTCTAAACAGTAATGTATCAAAAGTTCATAACAAAATTGGTAAACCAATCATCTCAGCAAGCAGTTGCCTCAGTTTCACGAATTTGGAATTTGAGGGACTGGTAAGAATCACATAGAGTTGCTCGTAATAATGAAAATTTTGTCATTTGCTCGGCTAATAAATATTTGTTCATTTTCAAATTCAATATAGATTTACGAACTAACCGAATAGAATAGAAAATCAGGATGAGTGAATGACAACAAAGAATATTACCGGAAGAGGCGAATCAGAGGCCTTAAACTTCCCTAATATTCTCTTCTAATCAATGGGATTAAAAGCAGCAGCAACAACCTTAATCAAGACCTGATCATCCTTAACTTGAGGCAATTCAACATTGGTTTCGAGCTTCAAAACCTCAACTCCACCATACTCACTGTAAGTCCAGGCCTTCATTTCAGATGCTCATTCCCGTTCATTGGCAAATGAAACAGAACTTGAAAAATGGAAGTTTGGTACCACTGGCCAAGTTTGAGAAAAGAAAATTTTCAGAACATAACAAAAAACTCCGGATGTAAGTTCCACAAACAACAAATCGGGGAATTCACAACCCCCCATTTGAATTGAAATAACCGATCCGCAGTCGAAAGTTTTCCATGAATCAAGAGCCATAAAATGATTTGGTCCTTGGAAACAGCTTTAATTTCCAAATAGGATTCCACGGGAAGTTAGGACCACCTTACTTCGATTTCAAATGGTTAAGCCGTGAACCTAGCTGGAAATCCAATTCTAAAGAGTTTGCCCCTATTAGTCATATTCTTGGGCGTTCACCCCTACCTCCTCCCTCTGATTATATTAGCAGCTTGACGAACCCCACTTTAAGACTTTCGTTTAGTGAGAATATAGTAACAGTTTAGGTTATGAAATAGCTACTTAAGTCTAGTTCTAACAAATGTTCCCAAACTCACAGGCTTAGTAGAATAAGGCTGCATACTGAAAATAGAACTCTAGAAATCGCATACTGCTGCAAGCCTACTATGATACCCAGCTTCGGCTTCTAAATCGGATTCGATTAGACAAAGAAATTACATATACATATATATCAGGTGGCGACGTGTTGGGAGTAAGAGATCGGCGGCGACCCCGCATTGGAGCGGTGGAAATTCATTCCTAAGACTGGCCAGTGAGATGATGGTTGGCTGGTGGTCCGGCGGAGACGCCTCGTTAGATCGGGGGAGATTAAATCCGAAGACTGGACGGTGAGATGGTGATCCGTGGTGGTGGTCTGGTGGAAGCATCGGCGCTGGTGGAAAGTGGGGAAATGAGAAATATCGGTTGTGTTTTTAGCTAAATGCGTGAGATACACGCGCTCCTGGGCGGAGAGTGGGGGCTATGAATCGAAATCTCACATTTTAACAATAAAAGTACTAAATTGCGAGAAAATCGAGAAAAAACGGATGTTTCTCCACTCGCCTTGTATTGTACTTCCTCCGTCCCGTTTTAAACTTCAATTTTTAGTCAAACTTTAACATTAGAATATTCAAATAATAGCTCAAAATTACATAAAATGCCACTCAGTTATAAACAAAAGTACTCTTGTCTTATTATTTTATGAAAAAAATGCTCTTGTCTTATTTTTTGAACTCAAAAAGTGTTTGAGAAGCTTAGAACGGGCCGGAAGAAGTAGTATTATACTAAGTTTAATCTAATCTTACTCTATAATTGAGCTATATTTAATATGTTTCTGTACAATCATAAAGAATGACCGCGACTTAGAAAATTATGATTTTAAGAGAAATAGAATAGACAGGAAGAAAGAGAGAAGTGACATTGACCAAAATCAAGTCATCATCAGTGTCACAAGAACTGAAAGAATCACAGAAGATAAAAGAAAGTTAACGTAAGTGTAAACTAACCTTCTTCAATCTTTACTCTAACAGATGTATCACCCATTGGAGGAGGTGATGAACATTCTATATTATCACGAGACTCAAAATATGGGCTGGATTGTACTTTATCAATATCTGGTTCCATGTTTAACTTTGTCACATCTTCAGCAGTATATGACATTGTCCTTATTCCATTTACGCCAAGTGAATTCTTCATAATCGTCATTTTTCATTTTATTCGTTTTAACCTATTATTTATCTTGTCCAGTGAACCCAGGTAGTTCTGTAAGATATTTATATGTGATGCTTAGCATTTGTAAGAGAATTGAATGAATAAACTAAATTGACATTACAACTTATAGAGGTTAGTTCCATATGCAGACTTACTAGATGATATTGTTTATGGAAATCTTCTTCGTTCTTTTGTAAGATCAACTCTCCTAATTTACCCACAAGAGTTACCAAGAGATCTCCACTTGAGTCGGTTGCTCATAAAGAAAAACGAAACCTAAATAAAAGGAGTGTTAAATGATGGTTTTTTTTTAATTGCTTGTGCTCTACAATTTATAATATATGTTAGTTGATTACCTTCGAATTGAATGCTTAAGAACATTGCCTGATTCATTTGAACACTTGAATAATCGATTGTAGGGTACATCTGCTATACGATGGAACGTATCACAACACATGTATGTAAAGGAAGGATGGATGGCTGCTAATCTTCCTTCAACGATCAGTGTATACTTCCCATTCTGGTTTTTAAGTATACAGTTAAATTAGTAATGGAAGTCTTTGAAATCACTTAACGCATATAAATAATAATGAATTAGATCTCTTACTTGTTTGGATGTAAACACGACTCTAATGGAACTTTCACAATTTACTGTAGCAATTGTGGTAACAGGTTCAACAAAAGATATGGCAAAATTTGTTCCGTCTACTTCAACCATGTCATCGACGTTGTACGACATTATCGTGACTCCTCTTAAATTATACGAACTCTTTAGAATGGTCATCTTCCACAGTACACCTTGTAAATAGCTATTTTGTATATCCCAATCCTAACAACAATAAACACGTAGCATATGAATTCGAATGTTTCATTTTAATGAGGTTATATATTGAATATGTACAGCTTGAAAATAATATTGCAATATAAAATTCGAAATTACTAGAGAAAATCTTCTGTGGAATTCATCTTCATCAAGACCTAAAACATTCTCTCCAAATTTACCAAATAAGGTTACGTCAAGTTCTCCACTTGTGTTTTTAACTTGTATATAGAAGCGGTACTTGAAATAAACGAATTTTAAGGAGAGCGATGAGAAGAAGGTGGTCGGCCGGATTCCATGACTAGAAACTACGGCCTCTAGAGGAAAAATCTTCCATGGCCGTAATCTGCGAACGACGAGAATTGAACCCGTGCTTCGTGGTTTGTGCTTCCGATCTGGAAGCAGGAGATTCAATCCGAAGACTCGCCGGTGAAATGGCGGTGGGCTAGTGGTCCATGGTGGTGGAAGCGGCTCTTAGTCCGATGGAAAGTGGAGAAAAAGATGTGAGATAAGAATGAAAGAAGAAGTTTCTGTTATGTTTTTTAGCGATATGTGTGTATCTCACGCGCTCTTGGTCTGAGAGTGGGGATTTAAAGCGAATCTCATCTCGAACATATAAAGTACAAAATTGCGAGATAATGGAGTAAAATTGATTATTTCCCCACCCCACCTTGTATTTGAAGAAAAATATAATCTTGAACAACAAGCCATTCTCTTGAGAAATCAGAATCACGTTCAAAGCCCTCAAAATCCCCAAATCACAACCCTAATCCACACTCTGCAACAACATGGGCCAAGGAACTCCCGGAGGTCTGAATCGCGGCGGAAATCTCCCCGGAGATCGGAAAAACGATGGCGAGAAGAAGGAGAAGAAGTTTGAGCAGCCTGCGCCTCCCACTCGCGTCGGCCGGAAGCAGCGCAAGCAGAAGGGATCCGAAGCGGCTGCTCGTCTGCCCACGGTCACTCCGCTCACTAAGTGCAAGCTTCGGCTCCTGAAGCTGGAGCGTGTCAAGGACTACTTGCTCATGGAGGAGGAGTTCGTCGCAAATCAGGAGAGGTTGAAGCCTCAGGAGGAGAAGACGGAAGAGGATCGCTCCAAGGTTGATGATCTCAGAGGCTCACCGATGAGTGTTGGGAATTTGGAGGAGTTGATTGATGAGAATCATGCTATTGTTTCGTCTTCTGTTGGACCGGAGTATTATGTCGGGATTTTGTCCTTCGTTGATAAGGATCAGCTCGAGCCTGGTTGTGCTATTCTCATGCATAATAAGGTAGATTGTTTATATAATTGTGCTTATTGAGGTTTTGAATTACTGAATTCTGTTGATTTGATGGTGAAATAAGTTGAGCTGAAGTTATTTGCGCTGAATTTTGTATGTCTAGTTAATATTTTGTGCTTAGGAGAGTGAATTGTCAAGGCATTAGATAGTAACGTAGATACTTTGGTAGCTCAGTAATACTGATTTACATGCTATCTAGGGGTTTGAATTGCTCATGGCATAGGACACTAGATTGCGTAAGATAGTTTTGTGTTTGATATATTTCCCCTGCGTTGTAGCCAGTGCTGACTGACATGCTTAAAGTTTGTATCTAGTATTATTAGTATTATTTTGTGCTTAGGATAGTAATTCGTTCTAGAAAAATACTGTTACATGGATATCGTGGTTGAACAATAAGGTTTTGTTTTGTTTTGTCTACTTTTGCTAATCAGGGGTTTAGATTGCTGAATGGACAGAGGCACTAGATTGCTTAGAATACTTTTTTGCTGAACACATTGCTTATCTTGTGCTGGTTGACGTGCTTACTAGAGTAATTTGTGTATGGCATTGCTATTTTGTGCTTACTAGAGTAATTTGTTTAACCTGGCTCTAGACAAGACCATTACATGGATGTTTTGGTTGCACAATGGGGTTTATTCTTTTGCAGTTTTGCCTACTTGGACTTATCGAGGGCTTAAGTTGCTGAATGGTTTAAAGCACTAGGAATTTGCGAATCATGTTGTTGTTGATTATGAGAGATTATTAGTACATTCAGTAATTGAAGCTTGGAGATGGAAGAGAGGGGGTGGAATGCAATTCCTAGGCTTATTTTGTGTTAAATGAATACTCTGTCCAGGCTTATTGTAGCTTATAATTTAGTTGCCTTTGTTAATTTCCATCGTACCAAGAAGGTAAAAAAATAAAAAATTGTATGCATAGAAGGAATTCTGGAATGAAGAACTGTGTTTTAATTAGGTATTGTCATGTACAACACTTTATAATTCTTTTGTTTGGTATCAATTATACGGCCGTGAATTGTTAGCTTACTCTAACTCATCAAATCTTCTCATGATCGCAGATTCTATCCGTTGTTGGATTACTGCAAGATGATGTTGATCCCATGGTATCAGTTATGAAAGTTGAGAAAGCTCCATTGGAGTCATATGCTGATATCGGTGGCCTGGATGCTCAAATCCAGGAGATCAAAGAGGCTGTTGAACTCCCGTTGACACACCCAGAACTCTACGAGGATATTGGTATTAAGCCTCCGAAGGGTGTCATACTATATGGAGAGCCTGGAACGGGAAAAACTCTACTTGCAAAGGTGTGTGTTTACTTGTAGTATGGTAAACTAGATTTACTACTGCGGTTATGTATGTGTGAATATGACATTTATATGCATGTGCAACTTATCATGTGGTTGAAAGCTTCATCGTCGAATCTTTCAGTGTTCCTGTGTTTTCAGTTGTGTGTGTTTATATTCTAGTATGCTTTTTGTGCCAAACATAAAATGATACGAGGAAACCTTTTCCTCTGCTGTTTCACCTGAGGACTATATTGCAAAATTCGATGATGATTTACCTGTTCAGTATGATGGATAACTTGAACTTGAGCTTGCTGAAGCGTTGTCAAGTTGATAGACTTTCTGCACACTTCATTTTGTTAGTTATAGAGTATGCTTTGGCCTTTAGATTGTTTGTTGAACATGAGAAATCAGAAGTATATTGGTCTATGACATACTTATAGTGGAACATTTCGCAAGTGGCATCAGATCTTTCTTGAACTGTTGCTCAATATTGCATGTTTGATTATGTGATGGCGACATATATTTTATTTCTTCAGATGTGATTTGTTACAGCGTGTTTGTGATAATTATGTAGTCTTTAATCTCTTCTATTAATCCAGGCTGTGGCAAATTCTACCTCGGCAACTTTCTTGCGTGTTGTTGGAAGCGAATTAATTCAAAAATACCTTGGAGATGGTCCAAAACTAGTGAGAGAACTCTTTAGAGTTGCTGATGACCTCTCACCCTCCATTGTTTTTATTGATGAAATTGATGCAGTGGGTACAAAGAGGTAGGTTTCAGATTGTTGGTGGCTTTGAATGAGCGATGTTAGGTGATGGTTCTAACTAAGTAATTTTTACAGGTATGATGCACATTCAGGTGGTGAACGGGAAATTCAAAGAACTATGTTGGAATTGCTAAACCAGTTGGATGGTTTTGATTCAAGAGGGGACGTGAAAGTAATTCTAGCAACCAATAAAATAGAGTCTCTGGATCCTGCTCTACTTCGACCTGGCAGAATTGACAGAAAAATTGAATTTCCACTTCCAGATATTAAGACAAGGAGGCGCATATTCCAGGTCTGTATGTTGTGCCCTGACTTGTACTTGACCTTTGTCATTATATCCAGTAGGTCTTATCCTAATTAATATCTCTTGTTGGATTTAGATACACACATCAAGAATGACTTTGTCTGATGATGTCAACTTAGAAGAATTTGTCATGACAAAAGATGAATTTTCCGGTGCTGATATCAAGGCTATATGCACTGAGGCTGGTTTGCTAGCTTTGAGAGAGCGAAGGATGAAGGTAGGAAACATCTTTCCATCCTTGAAAATTATTTCAAACTATATCAGTGACTGATTTTTTTGCCAAGCTTTATGATTTGTATGCCATCCCCGTATGCCATGTGATCACTGCAAGTTCTACGTTTTAAGTAATTGCATTGATCTTCTAGGGGTCTCGTGTTTGTGGTGTTATATTCCTTGCGGCTAACTGCTAAGTAAAAAGAACATTTTGCAAATATCAGGGTAATTATGTAGTAACATTATTCTGCACATTAGTCTTGGAAGTAGGTTTTCTAACTACATGAGAAAATCTTAAATTTTACTTCTTAGGGGTTGGTGTATTCCTGAAATTAACTATGGGGTTAGGTTTATGTTCTATAGCCTTTTGAAATTAATTGTTTCGTATTAGACTTGAGTGCACCTGATTTGTTGTTTCAGTATGCTTAGTTCTTTGTATGCATGACCTTACTCTCTGATACTGAAAATTTTGATATGTACGTGATCAGGTGACTCATGCTGATTTTAAGAAGGCCAAGGACAAAGTTATGTTCAAAAAGAAAGAAGGGGTACCGGAGGGTCTATATATGTGATGAGCATCAGTTTTTGTTGTGGAATTGCTGTGTATTTCTAAAATTTTCTGTTCATCGAACTTTTCATTGCATGTCGTTTTGAAAGCTTTTGAGGTGAGCTATGACAATGATATGCTTTATAACTGTTGTTAAATCAGTCACAAAATTCATAGTGTCCATCTCACATTTCCACTGGGGAATATCATGAGGCTGTAGTTACCCGGATCATCTATTCCACTTTCCATATCCTAATTAGTGCCTCCTTCTCATGAATTATATATGAATTAATTATGGAAAAAAAAATTATTATCAATTTCAACTAAAATTATCTTTACGTAGCTAAATAAAAAATACATGGCAAACTATATAAATATTTATTTTAATAAGTTAAAAAATTATTGTATCACTGTAAAAAAAATAAACTTTAAAATTGATAAACATACATTTGAAGTGAATCAGATAAAGTGCAATTGATTTGAGCTAATGATTCGTCAAAAGATAAATAATGCAAATGGAACAAATATAATGGATGTAGATTTTGGGAATTAAGATGGATTCTTGTTGAAGTTGATTTAGAAATGTGAAGAAGAACGGAAACAAGAAAGCGGAGGGGAAGATTGACGCAAAGTAAAATAATGTGGAGGAAAAAATTGAGTAAAAGTCTTCTAATCATAAGTAAATAAGGTTGAAATATAGTTTAGATAATTATCATGGTTAACGCATACGTAATTAAATTCTAATTATGATATGTGTCATGTTTTAGAGAGTGGAATATTAATTGGGACATGGAGAGCGGTATAGAAGATCTGGACCGGACCGGTAGCCTTGGACTAATCCTGGGAGACCCCAAATGACACTTGCGCGTGATTCCTAAATATATTACGTATAAAGTCATGGTACATTGGTACTAGTTAGATTCAATTACGTAATTAAATTCCTGATGTTTTTCTGAGAAACTGCGGATTCGAGCTGCATGCTCAAGTTTCAGAGGTTCTGCAGGTTCCGTCAACAGCCTACAGATACACACAAT